>JANFOE010002307.1:0-103896 GCA_025667525.1 Glebionis coronaria
TAATTGCAACTGATGCCTTAGTAGGGGCACTGGTTTCATCTTAATCACGCCGGTAATTATTACGCGGGTGATTGAGTTAACGGTTTAGTGTCATGAGCTTAAACACAATTGTCAGTATCTTGAATATAGATTGTTTGATCGACAAGTCTATGAATGATCGTGAATGGTTTTTATTTCACATATGTTCAAAATGAATTGTAAAACCTATGAATTCCACTCAACGTTTTCGTTGACCAAATTTAGCATGTGTTTCAGATAACCGCTGAAGTGTAGCATGGAGCGTGCATTGGATGGATGTTGTGTGTGGAGCTTGGAGTCTACTTGTTTTTCCGCCCAGTATTACTTAAACATTTTTAAACTTTGATGTCATGTTGTTGTGAAAAATGCAACTTTTGGGGTTGAGATTCATGGGGACCGAAACGCAAAACTCTGTTGTATCATTTGGGGTTGGAAAACCGTAGACAAGTACATTTTTAACAATTTTTAATTTAAGTTTAAATTTGACGTCTCTTTGGAGTCGTTCGATATATCTTGTGTGCGATGATAACTGCCTAGCACCCAAATGTTGTAGTTCTGCTGCGCATAGCATTTGGTGGGGTGTTAGAGATTGGTAATCAGAGCCATGAGTTATAGAGAACTAGGTCGTTTTGAAAATTCCTAAACTATAACTTTTGGTGTCGTAAGAAATTGTCCAAGCGCACACAACTATCCTGCATGGCTCCGGTAAGGTTTATTTTTGTATTCATGGCATTTGACGTATACTTTTGAGTTGAAGTATATATGTGGGCATTTATTATGTAAATATGGAAATTACTATATGTAAACGTTGAAATTATACGTGGAATACCCGATACCGTAATTTTGTATTACTTATGCATGGGCATCATATTATCGCATTTTGGGCATGTGTACCACCTTTGCATTGCATTTGCATGCATGTATTTATAAATATTGTATAGTTATCTTACGTACCCTCCAAAATTCTCTGTTATTGCAGGAATGGCCGAGGTACCGCCTAATGGTAATGGAGACGATTATGTCGTAGGTCACGAAGGGGGACCGTTTCCTCCGAACCCGCCGGATAATGACAATGGATGGATCGCTCCAGAAGAAGCGGTAGAGCCGGGAAATGACAGTGACAAAAGTGACGTGGACAACTTCAGTATCAGTAGCGATGGTAGTGAGGATTCTGAGGAAGAGCCCGAGGAACCGGTGGATGATGGAATTCCCGAGAACGCTGTCGGTCAGACCGAACCTGATTTATTTCAATCTCCAAATTCGCCAAAGGGTTATGAAGTGCCTCCGACCGATCGATATGAGCAGCAACCTTTTTGTCGCCCGATGGAAAATTGTAAGGACTACCTGAAGACAGTGCCAGGGTTTGTTCGAGTAAGTAATGGGAGTGGTGCAGAATCCAGCAATTCATCTAAATCACAATCTATTCATGAGAATATCGCGAGGGTCTACTTTCCGAGACCAAGACACTACTGGGATCCCGAAGGTCATTTGAGGAGGATGGATAGGTTGATGTATGAGCGGTTTGTGGTGGAGACCAGGGTAATTAAGAGGTTTGATAAGAATGAGAGAGCGCACCAAAGATTGTTGGCAAGAACTTCAACAATTGAGTATGATGGAAATGCAAACAAGAGTGATATCAACAGTCTAAGATCGATGATCGCGAACTTGAGCGCCAGTCTTGATCGAGTTAGGGAAGATCAAGCGAGATTGTCTAGGATACAGAGTTGGGAGCATCGAGTGAGAGCATCATTGCCCCCAGATTGGAGATTTGTGGACGACATGGAAATGGAAGCTAATGACTTCATGATCCAGCCACCTGCCAGAGGTGCTTGTATCACTGTGGGAAATCATGTAGCGGTTGAGTGTGGGTCTACGTCAGGGACGAAGAAGGCGACTGAATGTGGGCCGAATGACAAAGGAAAGAGGAAGATGGATGAAGTGGACGAGGAAGATAGCGACGAGGAACCCGAGGAATATGATGATGAACCGCCATCCAAGAGGCCGTGTGGATCACCACATGCCTAGTTGCTTGTCTTGTATTTTATCTTTGATCGTTGTAATAGAACTGTTTTAGACTTTTGTATGATGGCATTGTGACGAAAAACTTGAGGACTTAAGTTTTATGGTGAATGGTTGTAGTGGCAATACTTGTCACAATTTTGGTTGATTATCAATACAATCCATGTTTACCTTTCATGATCTGTGATATGTCTTTAATATGATCTTTTGTGATGTGAATTGATGAATGTTAGTAACTCTGTAGCGATGTGTCGTTGTATTTATATTATGTCTTGAAAGAGAACTCCATCTTAATCTTGATGTGTATACTTACATTGTTTTTCTATTTTCCCTGTGTTGCAGAGAGGTGTATTTGATAACGCACCATGCCTCCAAAACTAACCGCCGACCGTGTGAACACGATGATTCAGGAAGCCATTGCGAATGCGCTAGAAGCAGATCGAGCAGGGAGGAACCCAGACCAGGGCAGAAATGTGGGGAGACAACAAGCCCCAAGAGAGTGTACTTACTCTAGTTTCATAAAATGTGGTCCCACGCAATTTCGTGGAACTGGTGGAGCTCTAGAACTCAGGAGATGGTTAGAAAAGGTCGAAAGTACTTTCGAGATTAGTGGTTGTTCAGAAGCGAACAAGGTCAAGTTTGCGGCTGCTACTTTTCTTGATGATGCATTGAGTTGGTGGAACACCCAAGTAGCCACTGTTGGGTTAGCAGTAGCGAATGCAAGAACATGGACTGCTACTAAAGCTCTTTTGACCAAGAAGTTCTGTCCTGAAGAGGAGTTAGGTCAATTGGAAGATGAGTTGAGGCACCTGACTTTGAAAAACAATGATATCACTGCTTACACCAGGAGGTTTAATGAATTAAGCCTTTTGTGTCCAGATACCTTTGCCGATGATAACAAGAAGATGAAACAGTACATCAAAGGTCTGTCTAGTAATATCAAGGGTGAGACGACTTCGTCTAAACCTGGGTCGTTTGATGAAGTGGTCCAGATGGCTCACGCGTTGATGGATGTCAAACTCCAAGACAAGAAGAACTTCATTGCTGAAGGATATAAGAGGAAGTGGGAGGCGGCACAGAGCAATCAATCCCAGGGTCAAAGCCGAGGTGGAAACTGAAACAACAATGGTCAGAACCGCAATCAGCAGTTCAACCAGCGAAGGAATGAAGGGATGAGAGCTGTGACAAACCCCAGAGGAGCGAAGGTGAATCCCCACTGTGGTCGATGCAACTTGTACCATGTAGGGAGTTGCCCGCCTACATGCGGCAAATGTGGAAAAGCGGGTCACAGGATGTCTGATTGCCGAACAAAGGGGGCAGCCACTGGGGCGAATGCTACGAGAGTGATGGGTTGTTTTGGATGTGGAGAAAGAGGCCATAAGCAAGGAAATTGCCCGAAGGCAGGAAACAAGCAAGGAGGTAACAATGCTGCTGTCGTGTATCAAGTAGGGACGGCTGATAAACCACAGGGTCCTAACGTGGTTACCTGTACGTTTTTGCTAGACGCTTGTTATGCTAGTATTTTGTTTGATTCTGGTTCCGACAAGAGTTTCGTAGATGTTAAATTTAGTCGTCATATCGATAGAAAACCGGTATTGTTAGCGACTAGTTATAACGTGGAGTTAGCCGATGGGAAAATCGTTAGTACGAATTCTATACTGAAAGGGTGTACCTTGAAGTTAGGAAATTACTCTTTTAAAATCGACTTGATGCCTATAGAGCTAGGATCGTTTGATGTGATCGTGGGAATGGATTGGCTGATGGCGCACAGTGCTGTGATCGTCTGTGGAGAGAAATTAGTTCAGATCCCGTTGAGGAATAAAGTCTTGACTGTGAAGGGAGACGAATGCACTTCTCGTTTGAAAGTGATTTCTTGTTTGAAAATGATGAAGTATGTAGAAAATGGATGCGATGTGTTTTTGGCACAAGTTTCGAGTGGTGATTTAGAGGCAAGGATTGAAGAGGTACCTGTAATCTGCGAATATCCAGAAGTTTTTCCAGACGAGTTGCCGGGTTTACCACCCACCCGTGAGGTCGAGTTTCGAATCGATTTGGTGCCGGGAGCTGCGCCGGTTGCGTGTGCACCCTATCGATTAGCACCATCCGAGTTAAAGGAGTTATCGGATCAACTGAAGGAGTTGATGGATAAAGGATTTATTAGGCCGAGCTCATCACCATGGGGAGCGCCAGTGTTGTTTGTGAAGAAGAAAGATGGTTCATTTCGGATGTGTATTGACTATAGAGAACTCAACAAGTTGACGGTTAAGAATCGGTATCCATTGCCGAGGATTGACGATTTGTTTGATCAACTGCAAGGTTCCTGTGTATACTCAAAGACCGACTTGAGATCAGGGTATCATCAACTGCGTGTGAGAGAGGATGATATTCCTGTAACTGCCTTTCGTACGCGGTATGGACACTTCGAATTTCGAGTAATGCCGTTTGGGTTGACAAACGCGCCTGCTGTATTCATGGACCTTATGAATCGCGTATGCAAGCCATATCTAGATAAGTTTGTCATTGTTTTTATTGATGATATTCTTATTTACTCTAAGAGTAAGGAGGAGCACGAGAAGCACCTGAGAAAGATATTGGATCTGCTGAAGAGAGAGAAGCTGTATGCGAAGTTCTCTAAGTGTGAGTTTTGGTTAGAGTCTGTGCAATTCCTTGGTCACGTAATTGATAGCAAAGGAGTTCGCGTGGATCCTGCCAAGGTCGAAGCGATCAGGGAATGGTCGGCACCGACGACGCCGACTGAAGTTCGACAATTCCTTAGTTTAACTGGGTATTATCGGAGATTCATTGAAGGATTTTCGTTGATTGCGAAGCCATTGACAAAGCTTACCGAGAAGAATTGAGTGTATGAATGTGGAGATGAGGAAGAATTCGCTTTCAAAACGCTCAAGGACAAGTTATGTTCCGCACCGATATTGTCATTACCTGAAGGAACCGAAGACTTTGTAGTTTATTGTGACGCATCTCGTAAGGGTTATGGAGCTGTGTTGATGCAGCGCGAGAAGGTGATAGCTTACGCGTCGAGACAATTGAGGAAGAATGAGGAGAACTACACGACGCACGATTTGGAATTAGGAGCTGTAGTCTTTGCGTTGAAATTGTGGAGACATTATTTGTATGGGACGAAGTGTGTTGTATTCACTGACCACAAGAGTTTACAGCACATTTTAGATCAAAAGGAGTTGAACATGCGACAGAGACGATGGGTAGAATTACTGAGTGACTATGACTGTGAAATTCGCTACCATCCTGGCAAGGCGAATGTTGTAGCGGGTGCACTTAGTAGGAAGGATCGAGAGAAACCTTTGAGAGTCAGAGCTTTAGTGATGACTGAGAGTGTTGATTTAACCGAAACTATACTGAAGGCTCAAGAGAGGGGATTAATGAAAGAGAATGTTGATGCTGAGAACTTGGGAAGAATGTTGAAACCTCTTTTTGTGATTAGGTCAGACGGACTGAGATATTTCGAGAATCGGATTTGGTTACCGTTGTGTCCATCCGAGGAAGGAAAGCCTGGAGTACGAGATTTGGTTATGAACGAGTCTCATAAGTCGAAGTACTCGATACATCCTGGATCGGATAAAATGTATCATGATCTGAAGAAAGTTTATTGGTGGCCGAATATGAAGGCGGATATTGCTCGTTACGTTAGTAAGTGTTTGACTTGTGCGAAGGTTAAAGCAGAACATAAGAAGCCGTCTGGGTTGTTGGTACAACCAGAGATCCCAGAATGGAAATGGGAGAAAATCGCTATGGATTTCGTGACGGGTTTACCCAGAACTCCTAGTGGATGTGATACGATTTGGGTAATAGTGGATAGATTGACGAAATCTGCTCATTTCTTACCTGTGAAGAAGACGGACAGTATGGAAAAGTTGGCCAGTGTATACGTGAAGGAGATCGTTTGCAGACATGGAGTACCGTTATCGATCATTTCGGATCGCGATAGTAGATTTACTTCGGAATTTTGGAAATCGCTTCAACGTGCGATGGGCACTGAATTGAATTTAAGTACGGCTTATCATCCGGAGACTGACGGCCAAAGTGAACGAACTATTCAGACGATGGAGGACATGCTCCGAGCATGCGTGATTGATTTTGGAGGAAGTTGGGAACGCCACTTGCCTTTAGTGGAGTTTTCGTATAATAATAGTTACCATACGAGCATCAAGCTAAGGCTGCACCGTTCGAAGCATTGTATGGAAGAAAGTGTAGATCGCCTGTGTGTTGGAGTGAAGTAGGAGAAAGTCAATTGACTGGACCCGAAATGGTTTTAGAGACGACCGAGAAGATTGTGCAAATCAAGAACCGACTACTTGCTGCGAGAAGCCGACAGAAGAGTTATGCCGATAACAGAAGAAAACCGTTGGAATTTGAAGTCAGAGATATGGTTATGCTTAAGGTTTCGCCGTGGAAGGGTGTAATTCGTTTTGGGAAGAAAGGAAAGTTGAGTCTGAGGTACATTGGACCATTTAAGATCGTTAAACGAATTGGACCAGTAGCGTATAAGTTAGAGTTGCCGAGCGAGCTTAGTGCTATTCAGGACACGTTTCACGTATCGAACTTGAAGAAGAGTTTGGCGGATAAGGAATTGGTGATTCCTTTGGACGAGATTCAACTGGACGACAAAATGCATTTTGTGGAAGAACCCGTGGAAATTATGGACCGAGAGGTCAAGAGGCTGAAGCGTAGTAGAATTCCCTTTGTGAAGGTTCGATGGAATTCTAGGCGTGGACCGGAATACACTTGGGAACGTGAGGACTTTTTCAAGGAAAGGTATCCTCATCTGTTCCAGCGGCACGAAATGTGAGTATAAGAAGAGGCGAGCGCCGGGACGTCGCTCTCTTTAAGGAGGGGTGGATGTGATACCCTAGAACCGAGGTCACTAACATTACCCTAAATTACGCTTATTTTTGAAATTTTTAATAAATTTTAATTGCTATATATTTTAGTATTTTGGTTGAAACCGATGTTCGAGGTTATAATTTTGACGATGGACGATTTAAGAAGGACGATGACGAATACGATCCCGATGGATGCCCAAATTTCTATAATTATTGTCGTTTTATCGATATTGTAATTTTTCGAGAATTTTACTTATGGTTCGTGTTAAGTCGAGTCGGGTGAGTTTTATTGCTTTCCGGGTACATTTAAAGTGTCCTAAAAGTATTTTGGAGTGTTTGGGATGATTCCCGACTCCCGTAAAATTTTCTAAAATGACTAGTAAGTCAATCCCGTAAAGTTTTAGAGTCGTTTTTACTTAAGGCCAAAAGAAAGCTTAAATTGCACATTTGGTCCCTCCCATTTCACAAAAAGGGAACAAACACTCACACACATAACATTTCAGGAAAAAAAAAATCAAACCCACCCTTTGTGCTCTCTCTAGGCCGACGGCCAAACACACAAACACCACCACCACTTCAAATTTTTTTGGGTTTTGATTAATTCCAATCAAATACCACCTTCTAAAATCCTTTAGTAAGTGTTAATCCATGGTTATTTCAAACATGCATTAACAAAAATTTTTCCAAAAATTAAAGATTTTTCAAAAGTTCATTTGGATGTTAATTGAGCATTTGCATGTTTAATTCATGTTAGAATGATGCTAGAACACCAAACAAATCAACCAAAATCAATTTGGTTGATGGGTTTTGATCACCCAAACCCCACGGCTCAAAGGGGGGTGTTTGGGGATCATGGTGGTCAATGTTTTGATGTTTTATTTTGTGTTTAATCTTATGTTTACATGTTTTTAGATGGGTATATTCACTTGCATGTTTGTTTTTATGATTTGGGTTTTATGAGGATGTTGATCAATAGGGGATTAGGACTGAAAATGATGTTTGGTTATGATTAGGAGTACTTAGGATGATGTCTAATGTTGGTAAATGGGTTTGAAAACGAGCGTTGGTATGATTTTGGTATAGGTAATTTTAGGCAGAAAGTTTGAGGTGTTTTCATAAAAATTATTTTGAAAACAGGTCTTGTGAGTAGGATAGAGTTGTAGAACATCTTCTTAGCTTCGATTTGGTATAAGATAGAGCTTACGACTCCTAACGAGTCAAAAGTTACGACGTTTTGAAATTCGTGTACCGGGAGATGAAAACCGTCATAATCCGAAATTATGCTTGGTTTTAGGTCAAATCCCGGGGACTATAGGTTTAGTTTGGTAAATGGTCAAAGGTTGAATTTTGGTCTCAAACCTGCACATTTGAGTCTATTATAAGACTTAGGTGTCAAATGGGTCAATGGAGTCCGACTTGGTCAAAGTACAATTTCAGTCCGAAAAAAAACGTAGTTTTGGAAAAGTGTTGAGTAACGGGTCGTAAAGCGAAAACTTTTAATAGGATTAAATATGTGATTTCTACAGGTCTTAAAGTATTTTTGGGAATTTTCTCAATTTTTATAAAAAGGGTTAAGTCTAGTAAAACAGTCTGTACTTTTGGTAAGTATCGGCGAAAATGTGTAAAAATGAATAACGTTAATAATAAGGACAAATGGTATAAAACGAGTAACGCTTGTTTGTTTTGTTTTGGCGTGAGTTGTAATTATCATAAGTGACTAATATGTATGTATTTTATACAGTACCATAAGGTTTATAAATGAGATTACTCATTACGCGTTATTTGGTTTGATAGGTGTTGATTTACCCGGGCATCCGTATCGTCGTCAGTGACCATCACTCGAACTATCGACTACTTGTTATATAAGGTGTGAATTTATAGCCTCGCTTATTATTATTTCAAACTGTTTTACCCGCAAGGGAAATGCATGCTAGTTTTCAAAATGAACATATGTCATGAATGATTGTTGGACCCGAATGTTGCCTTTGAAATTGTGTTGAGTACCTAGTTGCAAAAGGCCCTAAATTCATGAACTATTAACTATTGTTTAGTCCTAGCGTGGATTAGAAATAGCCGCTTATACAAAGTGATAGTACTATGGGGTTGACTGCCCTATCCGAGACGAGGGCTAGTACGTTGATACCCCTGCGGACGGATAATTTGTGATAAGAGATAAGGTATAATTGCAACTGATGCCTTAGTAGGGGCACTGGTTTCATCTGAATCACGCCGGTAATTATTACGCGGGTGATTGAGTTAACGGTTTAGTGTCATGAGCTTAAACACAATTGTCAGTATCTTGAATATAGATTGTTTGATCGACAAGTCTATGAATGATCGTGAATGGTTTTTATTTCACATATGTTCAAAATGAATTGTAAAACCTATGAATTCCACTCAACGTTTTCGTTGACCAAATTTATCATGTGTTTCAGGTAACCGCTGAAGTGTAGCATGGAGCGTGCATTGGATGGATGTTGTGTGTGGAGCTTGGAGTCTACTTGTTTTTCCGCCCAGTATTACTTAAACATTTTTATACTTTGATGTCATGTTGTTGTGAAAACTGTAACTTTTGGGGTTGAGATTCATGGGGACCGAAACGCAAAACTCTGTTGTATCATTTGGGGTTGGAAAACCGTAGACAAGTACATTTTTAACAATTTTTAATTTAAGTTTAAATTTGACGTCTCTTTGGAGTCGTTCGATATATCTTGTGTGCGATGATAACTGCCTAGCACCCAAATGTTGTAGTTCCGCTGCGCATAGCATTTGGTGCGGTGTTAGATTATTTCTCAAAGTTATTACAAGTTAAAGCTATCGTCATTATTAAAAAATATAACTATAAAATATCGGCTTGCAAAACTTTATTTTCAGGGTTGCCGCAGCCACAACGCGCGGGTACCCTGCTAGTACTTACATATATGTCGTTAAAAATACTACATATTTATGTAATGAGGTTGTTTTTATCGTTTTTGACAGGGTCTCTCTGGTTCGTATTCTGATCGCTTTTTGGCTAGCCTAATCGATTGTGACTCTAGTTCTAGTTGAACCCGTTGGTCTGTTTTTTGGTTTTCAAAACTATGTACACCATCATTTTTGGTAGACAACATATGTATATTTTGTAGATATATGTTATTAATTGTTGTAAAATGTGCATATATAAAATTTTATTCTTAAGTAATGGGGTGTATTAGTTATATACTAGTATTAATTAGTATTAACTATTTTATTTTCAAATGTATTAATTATTATGTATTAAATAATTTTAATACGAGTATTAAAATGTTTTAGTTATTTTTAGTGATGTTTATAAAGTTGTACATTATGCATTTATTGTTGTAAGTTGATTTTTCAACATTTCTAATAATAGCAAGTGTTTTCTTTTAATATGTAGTATATACGCACCGAAAAGTTAATTAATTTATAAAGGTTTTCTTATCATAAACCTATTTTCATTATAGTAAATATACTCATAAACCTTTTTCCTATAACAAAACATACATAACATTTAAAGAGACTTAAATGAAGGGCAATTATAAGGCCATATATCTATTCATACTACATAGGATTGAAGTACATTTTCACTATTTAGACTTCTTCACACTTTTAATAACCTATTTACAAATTAAGAAATACGAAGTATAAATTTTAAAATTTTATTGTGCAAGGATCAATTAAACACTCAAATTACTTTTCTGACCATTAAATGCACTTAAAAACTTAAAGTTATACTCTAGTATACAACATAAGAAAGACACAATACAACCCACACTACCTTAAACATAAGACACTAAAAATTAAAAATTACAACATTTAAAGGATGAAACATAGCTAATAAGAGAAATGCTACATCCACACTATTTTTACAAAAATAAATCCACACCCTTATGTGTAACTTGATTATTGGAAGTGAAAATAAGAGAGAAAATTTAAAATATTTCTATTGGTACATGTAAGTTATCACATGTGTTAGAGGATTTATTTTTGTGAAAAAAAGGTGTGGGTGTAGTATTCCTTAGCTAATAAATACACCAATTAATATATATACTTTTGTACTACATATAAAAGATATTAGTATCTCTCCACTCTATTGATATTAAGTAATACAATTTTTAAAACTTATGATACAATCCTCATATGCACATAACATAACTTTAAGTAATAGAATTTCTAAAACTTATGTTACAAACATTCATACATTAAATGTTACTTAAAGTTTAAATTTAAATTATATACATGATAAACCATAAGGTACAAATACAAACTAATTAAATACACTCATTAATGTTATTTATAAAACACTTTGAACTAAAAAAATACATGTTATTATACATATTGTATAAACTAATAAAACACATATAAGTATTCACACACAATATATTATCAATATTCTAACCAATTAAGTATATCAAATAAGATATACTCCTATTATAACTATGGCATATCTTTACTAAAGATATATTCGTCCTAACAAACTTAGCAGTACTTATATTAACACTAACGGTACTTGACATATACCGTGTTAACACTAACGGTACTTGCTAACATTAATAGTACTTGTACTTGTATTAACGGTACTTGGTACTTTAAAATAAGTCCCAACAATCCCCCCCTAAACAAGAATGATAACTTGTTGTCTTCTTGTTTCTCTGTGTGTTGAATGTATAAGAATACATGTCTTCAAACTTCACTTGGTAATCTTGTACTTGTATACCAATTGAATGTACCCAAACACTTTATGCAGATCTTCTTTTGATATGATAAACTTCAAATCTTCATGAATTTCATCTTGGTCTTCTAAACATGATCTTTTGTGTCTTTTGAACATTCTTTGCAACAACTATGTTGTCTTCATATATAAAACTCTGTCATCTTTAAGCTTTTGGACCAATAATCGTTTCCTATTTGATGATGACAAAACTTTCTTGTGATCTTCATACAATAATCTCCTTGAATATATTTTATGAATCAACAACTCTGCTTGAGTCTTCTCTCCTAAAATAAAACAGTTAACAACAAACTAATCTGTATTGGCATCATGATTTTTAGCAAATCACCAGCTATCAATGGATTTGATTTATTCTTTACCAGTTATTCGTACACTCTAGAATAGCCAATACTTTATTCATAAAGAACAAGGTGTACTAATAACCCTACAATTTTTGGTAAACTGTCAACCATTCAACGGATTTGATAGAGTCTTTACATAGAACCGTTTGCCCTAGGACTAGCTAACTCTTGACTTATAAGCATGGTGAGTTAATGACCATGTAGTTTTTAGCAAACTACCAACCATCAATAGATTTGAGAAGTCTTTACCACAAACCGTTTGCTTATGGACTAGCCAGTTCTTATGTTGGTTAAACATGGTGAACTGAGAACCATTTGTGAAGTGTGACTGAAAGTCAAACACTTAAGGCTCTTTTTCAGCTTCTTCTTCTCTCTCTAAATCCTTGAGTTGCTGTCTGATCATCCTAACCAACTCTAAAGCACCATTAGACTCCTCTTAAACTTCTAGTTGTTGTTCCAACATTCTTTCTAACAACCTTCTTCCAAAAGGATATCTTTTCTCTTGAAGCATATAATATGTAACATCATCTACATCCAGTGTATGTATACTACATAATCTATAATATCTCCAATAAGTAGGAACCTGATTCTCTAAGTCCTTCAATATTTGTTGATCATTGTTGTATGGCTCATACATAAACTTCAATTCACGAAATAATAGTGATACTTCTTCTTTACCTTCACTTCCTTCTTGAACAAACCTGTGAAGATCCTAAATATATTGCCTATCAAGAATATGAAAAATATCTTCTAATAACCTGAACATCCTAAATGCACCATCTGTCCTGGTTATCTCATGAGCTTCAAGTCATTGATTTGTAGCACATGTCCATCTTATAATTGATGACCTCTTTCCAAAGATATCTGTATTTATGCATTGATCTTCAAATTTTACTATCTTCAAGTACTTTCTACACCTCTCATCATCACTATCTTCATTAGTAGATTTTACCTCTTTCTTTGCTTCTTGCTTTTTCTTGGTTGATCTTTTTCTTTTAATATCTTTGGAGGTTCCTTCAATAGATTCTTCCTCCAAGTCAGTATGTACCGTTTCACTATGTAATGTTGACGGTATATGTACCGCTTGTACATTTTTAGTATTTTCAACACTTTGAGTTTGATCCCCTTCATCCATTGGAGGTCACGTTAACTTTCTTACTCTTTCTAGCATAAGTGGTCTTGATAGGTGGAGAACCTCCTTCTGGTCTAGCAGTACTTGCTTCATCAAGCCTAGGGGTACTTCTAAATTGTCTTTGTTGTTGCAAGTGTTTCTTGGCTTCTTCAATGACTTTCTTATCTGCCTCAGAACCAATCTCAACAAATTTCAATTCACTCCTTTTTTGTTGTTCATATAAAGCCTTGATTTCATCAAAGTTCTTCCTGACTAGCTGTGCATGAGTGAAGTGCTTCACCTTTTTTAGGTAAGCCATCATTTGATTCATTAGTTGATCTGTAGTTGGAGGCTTAAATCTCTTCAATCTTCTTTTCTCTGTAAAGAACCTTTGTTGCTCTGGCTTGTGGAGAACCACTAACTGTAGTAAAGCAGCAGGTGTATAGATCATCTCATCAGATTGAGGTTGATCATCATCACGATGAGAAGAAGATTGAGTATCTTCTAAAGGTTGGGGGCTTTGGTTAGAGGGAGTTTGCTGAGGTTCACTAGATGTACTAGGATCCTCACCCTCTTGGTTAGCTTCTTGTGCTAACATATTAGCAAATAATGGTGTTACAATCCCTGTAAAAGTACTACCTTTCTTTGATTAGAAAGAGAAAGTCCTCTTGGTGAAAGCAGGGACATCCCATGTATCCGTTAAGTCAGGTAGGTTTGGGATTTGGTCTTCTATTAAAGCCTGAATAAATCTGAGATACATTAATAACTTTTTAGAGGCTTCTAAACTCCTAGTCATACCTTCAAAAATTAACCTTAAAAAGTTAAAAATTCTGTTATTTGCCAAAAAAATACCAGCTGATGCCAAAGCAACAAGAATTTGATCAAAAGATGTGCTTTTTGAGATTAAACAGTGAATTATGGCATGAAAAAGTAACTTCCATTGTGGTGAAAATAAACCTTTAAAGAAAGTAAGACTCTCCCTACCACCTTGATATCCCATGGCTGCAAGGCCATAATGTATCTTAGTATTGGTCAACATACTAGTCCCATTTGCATCATTAAGCCTTAAAGATGCCCTAAGCAGTACTTCAATCACATATATATTTCTATGATTAACCCTAGCTCTAATACATGGTTGATTATGACGTGTACCAACTACAACAGTATTCCAAAATTGTTCAACAAGAGGAATAGAGACAATAGGACTTACAGTAAGCGCAAAGTGTATGTGACTTCGAGACAAAAAGTCAAGAATCTCATGAAAACCAAGTGAATCATCATTCAGAGTGAGCTTAGCAACTTGATTGTGTTTAGAGATCACTTTTAGAGTAGCCATTGGTGTTTTTGATAAACGAAGATTAGAACGAAGGTTATAGAATCGAGGTGTAAAAATAAAAGATTTGGTGAATCAATTATGTAATTGGGGTTGGTATTTATAGGAATAACAAACCTAAGCGCGAAGAAACCGCCAATTTTATAAAAGAGATCCTCAACGGTACAACGGTCATGTAGCGATACATAGAACATACACGTTACGTCAATTATGCCTAACGGTACTTGGTTCCAAAACGGTACCTCAAAGATAAGACCGGTACATGCATTCCACTATCATTGTAACCTCTTTTATCTTAATCTAATAACCTGTAATCACATTAAAAACAAAAAACAAACACTATACAATAAAAAAAATTTGCATAAGAATTGTACAGTTGTTACCTCCCCTTAACATATGCAGCAATTATTGGTTGAGCATACCAATATGTGTGACCAAGAACTCAAATCTCTTAGTTTCAAACGCCTATGTTAATAAATTAGCTACATTGTTATCTGTATGGATCTTCAAAACCTGAATAAGCTTTTTGTCATAAGCATCTCTTATAAAGTGATGTCTTATTTCAATATGCTTGGTTTGGGAGTGAAAGACTGGATTTTTTACAATACATATAGTACCTTCATTATCAATGTAGATTTTGGTATTCATGAAATTAAAACCATAATCTAACAACTGATTCTGAATCCAAAGTACTTGTCCACATCAATGAGCAACAGCTACATATTCAGCTTTAGTTGTAGAAGTAGCAACAATAGTTTGCTTCTTACACTGCCATGATATGAGTCGTCTACCTAGGAATTGACAACCTCCTGTTGTGGATTTCCTATCATGATTGGCTCCAACATAATCATTGTCCGAGTAGGCTTCCAAATTAAATGTAGAGTCTCTAGGATACCATAATCCTAAGTTAGGTTGTCCTTTGAGATACTTGAAAATCCTTTTCACAACATGTAGATGTGAAACCTTTGGATTGACTTGAAACTTTGAATAAGCATACACAGGAAACATAATATCTGGCATAGAAGTAGTAAGATACATCAATGAACCAATCATTGATCTATACAAGTAAAGATCAACATTTTCACCATGTTTATCTTTTGACAGAGACCTCTTGGCTTCAAAATATGTACTTGCACTTCTTTTATCCATACTTGAAAATTTCTTTAAGATTTTAGCAACATACTTATATTGGCTGATAAATATTCCATCTTTCCTTTATTTGACTTAAAGTCCTAAAAAGAAAGTAAGTTCTCCCATAGAACTCATCTGAAATCTTCCTTTCATTAAAGCTTCAAACTCTTCACACCATGACTTCTTGGTTGAACCAAAAAGTAATATCATCTACATATACCTGAACTAAGATAATGTCCTTAGCATTCTTCTTGATGAAAAGAGTCTTGTCAATGGTCCCTCTCCTATAACCATGTTCCAAAATAAAATTAGACAGAGTTGCATACCAAGCTCTAGGAGCTTGATGAAGACCATAAAGGGCTTTAATAACTTTGTAGACTCTCTTGGGGAACTTAGGATCTACAAAACCTGGAGGTTGTGAAACATATACCTCCTCTGAAATAGTGCCATAAAGAAAAGTACTTTTCACATCCATTTGATAGACTATAAATCCCATATATGATGCAAAGGCAAAAAGTAACCTAATGGATTCAATCCTTGCCACTGGTGCAAAAACATTATCATAGTCTATCCCTTCTTCCTGTCTATAACCTTGAGCAACAAGCCTAGCCTTGTTCCTCACAACAACACCTCTTTCATCCTTTTTGTTCTTGAATACCCACCTAGTACCAATTACTCTCTTTCCAGAAGCGAGATCTACAAGAATCCAAACCTTTTGTAGTTCAAATTGCATTAACTCTTCTTGCATGGGATCTACCCAACTTTCTTCATCAAAAGCTTCAGAAATATTCTTAGGCTCTACTTGTGATAAGAAACAAGCAAACAAACAATGTTATGTATCCTTATGATTTGTCCTCTGTTGTTGCTTAACATAACTCACAAGTGCATGAGTTTCAGCACTAGCTTGTACTTGTCATCTAGTTTGCACAGCAGCCTTTGGGTCTCCAATGATTTGAACTATAGGATGGTTGTTGGCTTTATGAGTGGGTATAGGACTGACTGGTATTTCAGTTTCCAAGTTATTGAAATCAGTAACCGCACCCTGCTCATTATAGGAAGCTTTTGAGAAGATTCCCTCCTTTGGACTAGTATAAGCATCTTCATTGTCCATTGCTTGAAGAATGTCTTCTAGTGAATCAACAGATTTTGCAGAATTTGTCTTAGCAGTACTTATAGTTGAAGTACCGCAAGTTCGCAAATGTACTACTAAGCTTTGTGATTCTAAAGGTTCTTCTCCTGAATGCTTAATGTTTGTTGTAGCATTCTTTTCTTGATCCATCAGCCTGTGAAGTTCATCATGTGAGGCTTGATCATCATTTGGTATCACTAGTTGCTTCTATTGTGGGCTAACAACTGTCGGTGAGACAGTAGGCAGATGTGGTACATAAATAGGAACATCATCATTATCTTGAGAGTCTGATGAAGAAGGACTTTCCTTATGAGTACCTATATTTGTTTTACTTGTCTCTTTACCTGCATTGTTAGTTTGACAGTCTTTTTGCACATAATAGTAATCCATGGAGTTAGTTAGATAATCCAAATCAAACATCCAAGCATAACCTATTCCTCGGACATTAGGCTTATTCTCTAAGAAATTGACATGGGCATTTTCTTCAACTCTACGTGATGTCAAATTTAAGACTCTATATGCCTTGCTTTGCAAAGAATGTCCTACTAGATATCCTGGATCAGACTTTCCATCAAACTTTCCCAACTGATCAAGAGTATTTAAAATACAGACATGACACCCAAAGGTTTTAAATGGCTTATTTTTGGCTTGATACTAGTCAAAAGTTCATAAGGTGTTTTATTGTGAGGCTTGGTCACTAAAACTCTGTTTAGCACATAACATGCAATATTGATTGCTTCTGCCCAAAATGTATTTGGCAAAAGATAATCAGCTAGCATAGTTCTAGCATCCTCAATTAGTGTCCCATTTTTCCTTTCAGCTACTCCATTTTGTTGTGGAGTCCTAGGATTACTAAATTGTCTCTTGATTCCTTTAGACCTACACAATTCATCAAATTCAGCATTCTTAAATTTTGTCCCATTATCTGTTCTAATGATTAAGACTTGTTTAGAGAATTCTTTCTCAACTAAAGTGACAAAGTCCTTAGGTAATCCATTGGTTTCATTCTTATGTGACAGAAAGAAAACCCAACTAAATATACTATAATCATCAGTTATAACTAGGCAAAAGGTCTTGTGACTAATACTCCTAATAGAAATTGGACCAAACAAATCATATGAAAGAGTTGCAAAGGCTTAGTCACTGAATTAACAGTCTTGGTCTTACAAGAGGTTCTATGTTGTTTTCCTTTTTGACAAGCAGTACATGTGAGATCATTTTGAAAAGATTTGGTAGGAAGCCCTCTAACCAAATTTCCCTTAACAAGTTTGTTTAGGTTCTTAAAGTTCACATGACCTAACCTCCTATGCCATAAATTAGACTCATCATTAGAAGCTTTAGTTAACAAGCATGTAATACCACCTGTTGGAGTAATAGTATGAAGATTAAAGGTATACATGTTTTCTTGCCTGGGTACCTTAAGCAGTACTTGAGATTCTTCAGGCATCTCAAAATCTTTGAAAAGCACCAAGCAGACTGTATCTGTAAAGAGTACCTTGTTCTTTTTATCACACATTTGTGATATAGAGAAAAGATTGAACTCATTCAATTCTTTAACAAAGAACACATCTTCAAACTCCAATCTTCCTGTGTTGATTTTTCCTTTGCCAGTAATCCTGCCTTTACTTCCACCAAAGGCTATTGGTCCACCTCTGAATTCTTCAAATTCATCAAGGAAATCTTTGTTCTCTGTCATGTTCCTTGAGCATCCACTATCTACTATGCATTTGTCTTTCAATTCATTATCAGATGCTCCTATACATACACAAAACATATCAGTGTTTAACAGGGACCCGATCCACATTTATCTCAGATCTTGTGGGTCCTACATACTTAAGAGTCTGATAAGTATTTTTACTAGTAAGACTGCAAACACTCTTATATTTCATGATTCCAGTTAAAGAGCGAAGACATAAGTTGGTTTATTGTCTTTGGACTGTTTTGACTTAAGTACTGTTCTAGCAGTACTTGCTTGAACACATGATTTTTGTCCCTTATAGGCCCACATTTGCATTGTTTTTTCATAAGGCTTACTTCTAGGTGACTTAAAAATCTCAAATAGACTCCTAGAAGATTTGTTAGAGTTTAGTTTTCTAGTTGGAAGTGCAGCGGTACTTGTCTTTGTTCTAGCAGTACTTGCAGGCTGTTGGTACTTGAAGAACTTGACATTAAAGGTACTAGACCTTGTTTCATAAGTAATGCTCTAGGTACAAAGTCCATGTTGGCTTAAGGGTGACTAGTCTTATTGGTCTTATTAAGCTTATTTACCGTCTGAGCATGACCCTACTTAGGTTTGTCAACTCTTGGTCCTAATTGACTTTTAACCTACGCATTTTTCTCATGGCCTTTACCTGTGACCTTTATAGCAGTATTTTGCTTAGAAATTTTATCTTCATGTAAAGTATAATCCTTGATAAAATGATTTAAGCTACCACATACATAACATCCTTTTTTTATAAAGAAGATCCAAAAGGTAATTCTGACCTAGTGTTTTCAAAACCTAGCTCACCCCTCTTGGTACTACCATGATGTTTTGTATTGTTATCCAATGCCTTACTAGGAGGTTTCACCTGCTTGGGAGCAGAACTAGTTGTAGGCACATGTCCTTCAGGCACAAATGTGCTCATCAAAGGTGGATAGACAACTTTTTTTTGTCAAAAAAGGTTCATCTTGGGTCAAAGTACTAGAGTTTGATTCTGAATCATCTCTCTTTTTACCATAAATAACTTTTGACTCATCTAACTCTATGCACTTATCATTATTAGGGGGCATGTAAATTCTTGATAAAGGTGGAGGAATTGCCTTCATTCCCTCAGCATACCTATCATTTTCAGTAGTATCTTCTAAATCACAAGAACTATCAAAAATCTCCTTAGATAAGTCCTTGTCAGTCAGAGTTATCCCAGACTGGTCCTCTAAATAACCTAGGCCTATTTAATCATAATACCCAATTAGCTTACCCATGCCTTTTGAAGATTTTTGCCATTGATTAATTACTTCTCTTTCATTAAACAAACTAGCTTTTAAAACTTCATTTTCTGTTGTAACTTTCACAAGCTGTTTGTCAAAAGCTTTGATAGTCACATCTTTTTCCCTCATTTGAAGAGTTAAGATCCTAATTTTCTCTTTATAGCTTTGTTGACCCTTTTGATACAAAACTATATTAGCTTCTAACTTAGAAACACCTTGTTTAAAAGCATTTACTTCTACAATACATGTGTTTACCTTTTGATATTGTTCCTCAAGTTCTACTTTAAGACTATTAAACTTAAGAACATAATCTATAAAACAGGGATGTACCTCAGTGTCTTCATGAGAAAGAGCCATTAGACCATGATCTTCTTCTTCATGTGTGTCAGTCCAGTCGACTACTCCATCTACTGTTACCAAAGCTTTAGTAGTTTTTGGACTCAATGGATCTCTGCTATCTCCCTTTGGAATACTTTTAGTGACTCTTTGGCTGGTTCTATTGCTTTTGAACTTCTGGCTGCTACTTTCAGCTTTTTCTCTCTTGAACTCCCTGGCAAAGTCTCCAAGCTTTCCACAGTTGTAGCATTCAACCTTTGATTTGTCATATCCTAATGGTTCATTAGGATCAACATTCATCTTTCTTCCAGTCCTTTTATAGAGTCTGTTGGATCTAACGGAGACCATGGTACCTTGCCATTTAAGATCCATCTCTTCAATATCAGCATCATCCATTTGGAATAGATCATTAAGAGTCAATCTTTGTGTGTTATCTTGTCCAGCAAAGAATGAGAATGCACCATTCTCACTAAACAATGATGGAGCTCTTCCCTCTGAGTTATGAGACATTGATGGACTGCTTTCAGTACTTTGAGGACAAGTACTGCTAACTTGTCCACCAGCAGTATTTTGGAAGTAAATACCGCTACTTGATCCACCAGCGGTACTTTGAGAGTATGTACCGCTGCTTCCTTCTGACACAAAAGCTAAGTTAGATTTTGATACAAATGCTTTTGGAGGCTCAATTCCTTTAACATCCATATCATACACTCTGATATTGTTATAGAGATGATCAAAGGGAGTAACGTCTAAGTCATCTCTTGTGATGAAGTGCAAAGCCATTACCTTCCACTCTTGTGGAACTCCTCTCAAGAACTTTAGATTAGCTTCTTCATGAGGAATTACCAATCCATGAACTGCTAATTGAACAAGCAATTTACTGAACCTTCCATATGTATTATGGCTTCCTTCTGCACTAGAGATAGAGAAGTTATCAAATTCTTGTTTCAGAACTATCTTCTTCATCTTCTTAGATTTGTCAATGCCTCGAAATCTAACTTTGATAGCCTCCCACATAGCTTTTGCATCTATGTAATGATGAAAGGTAGGCAGAATGTCTTCTTAGAGTGCCATAGCTAAGGCAGTTATGGCCTTTGTCTCTCTGATCTCTGCTTGTACCTCTTCATAAGTGACAGTAGGCAAAGCATAACATGTACCATCAGGCAGCTAATGTAGCTTCTTGTGAGTATTCCCATTCTTGATAACTTGCCACAGAGTATGATCTGTGTGATTCATGTAGTATTCCGGCTACATAGCTCAAGTGTCATAGTTATCACTTTTAAGAATAGGGAGTTTTACAGCAGCTAGAGTATGGGAGAAGATGTAGTTTGTGTGGCTACACCTTGTACAACTTGTGCAACTAGTGGCTGTGGAACCACTGGTGCAGGTTGCACAATTTGAGGTTGTTCCTGTAGTACTGGATCGGGAATTAGAACTTCTTCCATTTGAGGAGGGTGTTCACCAGATTGAGACATTGTGTGAGACTTTTTGTGATTGAGGGTTTTTAGGGTTTTGTTCTTCTTATTCAGAGTTTCTCAACAAGCTCTTATACCACTTGTTGATCCATTTGAATAGATTTATATCCTATTAAGGATTTGTACAATAGCTTGTAATCAAACTAGAGCACTTGAGAGACTCTAACTCAACCAAATAAGTTATGCGGAATCTAACTTATAAAACAAAGAAGAACATAATTACTCTAACTATTCGATCTTCTATTAATCGACTTTTGCAAAAGATACAAGAAACTCATCGTACCTATGTTCCTTTTATAATGCAAGGAACCCTAGAATATTCTGTTATGATAAGTATATCACACACGATATATTATCAATATTCTAACATATTAAGTATATCACATAAGATATACTCCTATTATAACTATGACATATCTTTACTAAAGATATATTCGTCCTAACAAACTTAGCAGTACTTACATGAACACTAACGGTACTTGACATATATCGCGTTAACACTAACGATACTTGCTAACACTAACAGTACTTGTTCTTGTACTAACGGTACTTGGTACTTTATAATAATTCTCAACATAATTGATTCGTCATGTTATTTTGTTTGCGCTTGAACATTAGATACAGGGTACCCGCGCAGCTGCGGGTACCCTGCTAGTTATCTATAAAATACCCTTAAAAAATACATATTGTAAACGAATAAAACATGTGAAAGGTTTTGAAAACGGACTAAACCAACGGGTTCAACAGAAATTGGAGGCGTCAGTCGTTCGGCTAACCAGTATAAGTCATCATAAAATGAACCGGAAAACATTAGTAGAAACCGGGTGAAGCAAGTTGGACCAATGACGATTTTATTTATTGTTTTTCTTTCTTAATTAGCTCATCGCTGTTATTTTTTAGACTTTTTTCTTATTTTTTTAACTTCTTTTTCGACATCGTAAGCTAACTAATCTAGAGCAACTACCCTTTTATTGTTGGCTATGAATTAATCACAAAACATCCGTCGACACAATACGCATGTATGTATCATATTTCGTGCAAACGAAGTCCAACTCAGTTGGATGGATGCATCCGGTTATAGTCTTCATGTGTGGGAGGTAATAGGTTCGACTTCTGTCATTTCCTATGTGGGAATTTTCCCAGAATTGGTAGCCGGGTTCGAATCTCAGCGTAATGCCTTAAAGCCCTTTAATGGGAAACTGGATGGCTAGCATGAGTTGATATTCTCTAGATGATTCGAACTCGGGTCGAGAGACTTGATACCTCGGTGGCACGCAAGATACTCCACTGTACCAAACTGTCGTTAAGAAAAATATATCATATTTCGTATATCATATTATGAAATGAATGATATCATTTATTAGATTTTAATATTATAGTAATGTAATTAACATTATAGTAATATAAGTAATATACTAATATAACATTTAATATTATATTAATGATAAAAAAAAGTATGATTATACTAAAATGTGAAATAAATGTCGTATAAATGATAAATAAGTGTTCTCTTCATTTCATAATTCATACGGCTTCTTCAATTCTTAAAAGAAATAGTACACTTTCATAACAAATAGATGGCCTCTTCATCTCGATCAAACAAGTCCATCAATCGCTCAAACGGCATTGATAATGTGAAGCAAGATCGAATAAGTGACATGCCTGATAATGTGATCTCAAACATTCTTTTGCTCTTGCCAACGAAGAACCAAGTGGTCACAAGCTGTGTGTCAACTAGACTGAAGCCTTTTCGTGCTTCCATCACCAATCTTGACTTTGATGACGAGTACTCTCCAGAGCGAAGATGGTCTGGAGAGCGATCTGAGAGATTCAGACAATTTGTCACCAATGTTCTTGCCTCACAAAACCCACATGTATCTGTTGATAAGTTTCACCTTAGTTGCACTCTGAGCGCATCTAGTGGTGCAACCCCAATGGACATAAACTCATGGGTGTCTGGAGTTATTTCTCGCTCTTTAAAAGAACTATACATGGAGATCTTAGGGTTGGTGCCTGTCACGTTGTTGCACAATGTGTTTCAGTGCCCGACCCTTGTTAATCTAATCTTAGCTGGTGGTAACTGGGGTAGTATAGTCATTAAGCTTGATGAAAACATCAAGATTCAACTCCCGAAACTAAAAATGTTGCAGCTAATCTGTGTAAACTATGCGAATGATGCATGTGTAACTAGATTATTTCAGGGGTGTCCCGAGCTTCAAGAAGTGGTGGTTGTGCGACACTGGGAAAGCGATAGTGTTAGTGCCTATTCCATAAGTGGTCCAAAGTTGAGAAAGGTGACAGTGATATTCGCTCTACTGCTTGTTACACAGCCTAATCAAGTCCATAAATTTCGCAGCCTGCAGATCTCTTGTCCGATGCTCGAGTACATATGCTTATGGAATTATTTTCCACTTGAGTTGTCTGTTAAGTATCTTTCGGGCATAACTGAAGCGCATTTTCATATGACACCTCATGACAGTGATTATGCTCATAAACTGCTGAATATAGTCAGAGGACTCGCTTCAGTCAAATATCTATCATTTTCCGATACTACTATGAAGGTAATCGAATCAGTACTATATCTTTAAGTATTCATATCTTTAGTTTTCCTCGAATATTTTCTATGCGGTGTTATTATCGCGTGGTTATGCATTAATTATTGAAATACTAAAAATAGTTATGATCATTGATTACAGTTAACACATTTTTGTACTCTTAAATCCGTAGTGATTGTATGCCTAATTAACATATTCAGATCTGTATTAACTGTGCGTATCCTTTTCCTATCCATAAGATGCTCATTCAAATGTGAGGCGGTTTAAGTTTGAGGTTTAATTATTTTTCGATAGTTTATCGTGTGTACATCGTTCTTAGATTTCGCTACATTATGTAACAGGCATTTGCTTTACTGACGGGAGATAGCCCTACTGGAGTGGTTAGGGACAATGTGCGACTGGAGATAGGCGTGAAGAGTATCCGGCCTAGTTTTTTCAGACAAAAAGCCTCAGATATCCTCTTCAACTCCACGGAATATAAATATATCATGGTATATTAATTATGGTCATACACCAAGAAAACTAAAACTATAAGATCATGATGCTGATGACAGAAATTAATGAAAGTGTAAAATTGCATTGAAATAAAATCCTATATCAAAATGGTAATTTTTATATGGTCGAACTGCCAAAGTAACTTTCTAAGTTATGGGGTAGCTAGTTACTTATTTTATTTTCTTATGAAAATGTAATCTCTAACCCAACCATGTCGTATTAAATTGTTGCAGCTACGTCATTATGAAATATGTATTCATCCATGGTGGATGGACCCTAAAAACCGGCCTATGTGGCTATGGGAACGTCTCACGGAACTTTATATCTATGTGAACGATGGTTTCTTCATGTATATTGACAAGGTTCAGATGTTGGTGTCTATCTTGAGGGAAGCAAAAGCTTTAAAGCGGGTTACCATAAAAACTCTCAGAGAAATTCCATCCTGGATCAAGGAAAATCTAATTAAATATGTTGGGCACAAGGACTGCAGCATTGAGTTTGTTCAAAGGCAAATACCTTCTCTTGCTGAAAATTAGAATGACAGTTCAGATTCAAATTTATAATTGGATCCCGATTGACTTGATCAGATGCCAAATTAACGTTAAATCATTTCTTCTTTAGTGTCGTCTATCTGGATTTGTGGACTTTCTCTGAGGTGCTGTGTTAGTTAGTTATTTAATGATGTTTTTGTATTTGTGCGGAGATAGGCTTAATTTCGTGGAAATAACCTTTGGTGATGCCCTAGTTTTTTATCGTGTTGTCTTGGTTTGTCGTTTAGTAGTACTGATCAGTAGTTTTGTCAGATTACTTTTGCTCGTTTTAGGTTGGGTGCATCTCGTTTTGGTTTTTCTTTATTAATGCAATGTAATTTCTAAGGCAAGCAAGCCTTCTCATATAAATTTTGTGTCGTTTAAGAATGAGACCAACGCGATAAAAACACCATCTAATAAACTCATGTCTTATTGCAAGTAAATGGAAATAAACTTCTGCTTTTATAATATGTATCACATTATGAAACTGTTTAAATTAAAGAATCAAAGTTGTTATACTTCGATGAGATGATAACTCGAGCGGTGTTGGTTAGATTTCATAATAGGTTTGAACTCATGATTACGACTTGCGAGCTTACCCCATCAATATAGAACCTTAAGCTTTATTTAACCTCCACTCACCATATCATATTGGAAGTTGTTGTTGGCATCCTTTTACTGTCATTTTTTTGTGTTCCTGAACAGTGACTAGCTACAGATCGTTCCACCTTCCTTCATGACAAATATAGACTAGGGAAGCGCAGTGTCTCCTTTCTTACAAGCTAGTATGGTGCACAATTGAAAAACAAATGCAATAGGATATAAATCAAGGTTAGGAGGAGAAGCTTAAAGTGGACATTCTTTGGGGCATAGCTTGAATTCATTATAGAAGATTGAAGTTCTCAGTAGGATAGATATCCGATTCAAAAACAAAATAACCACTTAGGGGTGGCATAGTGGTAAAGAGCTTGAAGTAATCATGTAAGGTCTCAAGTTCAATTACTGCTAGCTGAAAACAACTCTGAGCAGCCAAGCCAACCTTAGTGAAAAGGGGAAGACCTTTACTCGGTTTATTGTGGCGGTGGCCTCAAATCCCGTGGATTAGTTGGCCAAAAGGTGGGAAACCAAGGTTACAAAAAAAATCTGAAATACAAAATGCCATACGAAATAAGAGTTATGTTCGACGTCCACTAGATGCGACAATAAGCCCATGATATCAACAATTAATTGTGATATCAGATCATTTTGACTAGGGATGTCCAGTTTTTCAAACAAATTTGTAGTTTATTTATCGGATTATATGAGTTGTTTTTAGTTTTGATGAAATTTCAGATAACAAAAATTTGATAAACGAAAGATGCAAAAGCTAATTGAATAGCAATATAAATATTTTGGACAACATTGAGATGCTGTATTATTTTGACCAGATCTCACCCAATTGATCATTAAACAACCTTAAGAAATCTGACAAAAAGATCTACAACTTTTTTTGTTTCGAGTCTTACAAAATTCAGCTTGAAGTGGGCAGAGATCTCTCAAAACTGAATCTCGCTTCTTTCAGGGAAGTTTCCAAAGTTTATGTAATTCTGAGTTTGTTTCAGTGAAGAAGGGATAATTAATCATATGATACGTTTTTAGTGTGTGATGTCCATTAGTTTCTGGTCTACATCATTGTTAACAGTAGAACTCAATTTTTATCAGTTTATGTTTCGTACTTTTTGTCATTTTAATACTTATGACTTGTTAAACTTTATATCTTTTGTGTGGCATCGGATTAATACTTGTGACTTGTTAAACTTTATGACTTGGGATGTTCCGCCTGATCATGACATGGGGATGGAAGAAAGTTCTCCAAATTCGCCATATGGTTAGAGAATTTATGTGGTATCAGATTGGTGATGGTTCTAGTACATCGATATGGTATGATCGTTGGTGTATGCAAAGCCCTTTGGCTCCTCATATCTCTTCCCATGATATGTTCCGTGAAGGTTTTGACAAATCAATTAAGGTTCGGGATGGTTTAATGGGTGGTAACTTTAATTGGCTATATAGAAGGTTGAGTAAATACACCGCAAAACTGGTTTGGTTAAATTGTTTTCGGTTCATTTGGTCTGTAGTATTATTCGTCCACGTGGTTTGAAGGTTATTTGGTACGATGTTGTTTTGCTTCCGTGTTGCATTCCGCGTCACGCGGTTCATCTATTGCTTTTTATGCGTCACCGTCTTAAGACGCAAATACACTCTGCGACCTGGGAATGTGGGATCACGATGGCTCAAGTAGTGTTACATGTTCGTTGTGTGAATCTCAACCAGATTCACATGAGCATCTTTTCTTTAATTGTGTCTTTTCTCTACAGGTGTGGGATCTCACATGAAGGGGTTTGCTGTCTACCCAACTCGGCTCCTTCTATTGATGCAATTGTTAGTAATATCCTCCCCTTTGCTAAGAGAAGGACTTCTAAAAGTTTTGTTACTAAACTTGTGGTGGTGGCATCGGCTTATTTTATATGGCAAGAGAAGAATAGTCGTCTTTACAAGAACACTCAACGAATGGTAAATCAAGTGATCGAATGTATTATGAATATGGTTCGTCTTAAGCTGCCCTCGTGTCATTTAAAGAAGACTAGTGCGTTGTAGCTAAGATGCTGGGAAGTTGTCCTATATGGTCTTTTCGCAAAAGACCATGGTTTGTGTTTTTAGTTTATGTAACGTGCATTGGTTTTCCCTAGTAATTGTAATAGGGAAATAGTTTCCATATGGTCTGTCGTACAGTGTTAAGAAGTTCGAGCTGAGGCTCGAGTTTAATGTGCCATTTTAGCCACATTCCATTCTATTGAACTGTTTTGGGTTTATATATATTTTACCTGGCTAATGTCGCCTTTACCCAAAAAACTTTATATCTTTTGTTCTATACTTTATATTTCACAATTTTATGATACAAACGAGATTATATAAATAAGAAAAATGATTGAGGGACCTAATTCATGTGCATAAAAAGATGCGTAATCATAGGATTGAGATAATTGGGTGAGTGAAACCTTTGTAATAGGTTGATTTAATGGGTATGATACCCAAAACCTAGATTGACCAGATTCTGACCTTGCTAGTTGTGTCGAAACCTTTGTCTATAACGTCGGTTCCATTGGACAAAGAAATTCGTGAGATCAAGGTCACAATTAATGGTTTTTTTATAAATAACAACCCATTTTTAACTATACGTCAGTAACGTCACCCCTTTCCTATAAATATTCTCTTTATCTTATGTATATATGGTCATATGTTAGGGTGGATATTTTTTTTGCAATTCTCTCATAGATATGGAGATCACTTTGGTCGTGTGCAAAGCATCCAAGCTCAAGCTCTATATATCTTGTTGCTATTTATTCATCATCATATCATGTTCTCTTAGCTGAGATCAATGATCTTGGTATTTCATATCCATCTAGAGGAGATCAATGATCTTGTTATTTCATATCCATCTAGAGGAGATTTATGATCTTCTCATTTCATGTTCTCCTAACCAAGATCTATGATATGGTCATTTCATGTCCTCTTGGTCTAGATATATGATCTTGTCATTTCAGGTTCTGGTATCCGACATATATGATCATATCATTTCATATTCTCCTAGATGAGATCAAAAGATCACGTTTCAGAAAGTGGTGTTTTTTCATTACCATAGAAAGTGGTGTTTATATCAATCCAAGTTACAAGTTTCGTCATAAAGTGGTGTTTTTTCATAGATTTCCCTTTTAGATTTTGTCGAATTTTATATACGGATCCAAGTTTTAAAACACAATACACTAGAAAGGGGCCATGGGTGAATATTTTCTCGGTTATAATTATGGTTTTCAAAACTATACTTGTTAAAAACTTAGATTCAAGTATTATGTTTAATCACTTACTAATAACATGAACTAACTACAATATGGACAATATAAATAGATGAATGTATAGAGAATGAGAGAAAGAAAAGCTCAAACCAAAACACCACGAATTATAGTGGCTCGGCTACGAAGCATCTCTTCATCATACACTACTCCCCGAGTATCCGATTCGAGAGCTGACTATGGCAGAGAAAACTGTACATTCGTAGCTTACACCAACTTCTAACACAAATCCAAATGTTGAGTTCTAATCCTAGGTAGACCAATCTATCACACAAGTACTTCCTCACTTATGAAATACAATCACGATCACATGATCACATTCTAGTACAAGATCTAACAAGATCGTACAAGATCACAGTAGATCACACAAGAGCACACAATCTCACACTCAAATCACAGTAGATCGTACAACAAGAACTTGACTTTAGCCTATATTATTATACTTGTCGTTATGATGGATAAGTATTCTTCTCTTTCACTTTAGGCATGAAATGAATTAGATCACTTCAAAAAAATAGAATTAATTATATGATCAAGGAAATTAAAATATAAGAAATTGAAGTAAACATAAGTATAGAAAAGTAGAGGGGGGTTGAATAGTTTTCTTTTAATCTTTTAAAACTTTTTGTATCAAATGTCTATTGGCGGGGACATAGTATGAGATGCGTTTGCTAATTGTCAAAGACTATATGAATCAAGTAGCACACTGAGAGATCACACTACACACAAGCAATGCAAGTATAAGGATAAGCAATAAAGAAAATTAAATGCAAACTGACACAATGATTTATGTGGTTCGGCTACAAGGACTTCTTCCTTGCCCTACATCCACTCCCCGAGTCACCTACTCGAGACTTCGACTTCACTAATCAAGAATCTCCTTTACATCGATGGAGAAACCTTTACACTTAGCTTATAATCTTTTTCGACACCTAAGCTATGATGTCGTGTTCTATCACATGGGTACAACAAGTCCCTTCTACATCGGTTACACCTATCCGGTACTAAGCTACAGATCGGGTCCTTACACAATGGATAGGGCCAACACCCTTTTACACCGCCTATAATATTTTCCGACACCTAAGCTAGGATGTCATGTTCTTTCACATGGGTACAACAACTCCCTTCACACAACATACTTTGTGGTTTACAACACAAACCACATTATTACACAAGAGTAGAAGTATGGGTTCGATAATGGTGACTGTGTAGGTAACGCTTAACATATTCACGCAAACTGAAGCCTTGAAGGATCAATGCTTGGTGAGGTTTCTTGAGAGAGAGATCTGAGATGATAGATCTTGGACATGGTGTTGAGATGAAGCTTAATCTATAGTGTTTGTGTAGGTAAAGCTTAACACATACACGCAAAGTGAAGCCTTGAAGAATCAATGCTTGGTGAGGTTTCTTGAGATAGAGAGATCTGAGATGATAGATCTCAAGAGGTGACACACTGACTTGATGCATGTCTTGTGCTTGAACTTCTTGATCTTCTTTACACCTTGAGTGATCTCCATAACTATAAAGAAAATACTAAACTAGAAGAAGAACAATTTTAGATCCAAAATCTACATGTTAGAGAGAAGAAATATTTGATAGAGGATCAGATTTAGAGAAAAGAGTATGTTAGAAAGGTGTGAGAAATGAGTGAGCATGAGGTCTCTATTTATAGATAAAGACCAGGTACCCACGGACCCCGCTGGATCCTTTACCAAGGGGTCCGTTGGGGTCCGTCTGTCTGTCAGAAAATCAGCAATTTAATATTGCAAATATTTTGTTAAGTCAACCCCTAAAACATCTTTATGATCAGATTTTCTTGTTTAGGTTTTGCAATACTTTTACCAATGATGTAAGAAGTATTTCTCATTATATTTACAAAGATATAAATGTGTAAGTATACACGAAATATGATTACGAGTAACTTGTACATTTTACGTTATGTATTACAAGTTACATGTTTGTCATCAACAAAACAAACAAGAATGTATAGTTTAAATATCGTAATATTTGCACTAACAATAAGGTCATTAGATTTGCAAATATGTATTTGATCTAGAAAAATTGTGGAAATTTAGAGCGAGAGGCCCGAGACTAGAGCGTAGCCGGCTTCGTATCAAGCGTACCCATGCCATATATATAAAGGCACTGAAAGATCAAATACAGGACTGGCTAGACTAGGCGCTCCCTTTCTCTGTCTTTTCTAGTGGAGGTGTTTTATGGGACAATTTTTAGTTCATTAGGAAAATATTTTTAATATATGTTCAATAAAACATTCTTTTTATTAGAAAAATATTTTTAAGGCTTTTATAAAACTTTGGTGACATTTATAAAATGCAAGTTTTATCCCTTTAATCTTAACAAGTTTGTAACTTATTTATTCATACCTTATATGATAAATGTTGAAATGTGAATTTACGACTACTAAATTTGCTTACATCTAATTTTATGTAGGATGTTTTATACATCTACATTTGTAATGTTGAAAATTTCAAGAGATCAGAAATATAAATAACCTTTTTGGAACATTATTTGTATAAACACCTATGATGACGAGCATGCTCGAAAACTGCTAAATATAATTAGAGCACTCACTTCTGTAAGATATTTGTCCGTGTCGGCTTAAATTATAGGGGTATTGGAACCAGAAAAATGTCATTTTTAATTTAAATCACTATCTTTTTTCTTGAATTTCTTGTAATAACTTGTGTTTATAAGTGTTCTATGTCGTGTTTTATAGTTGAACGATTATTCTCCGATTTACAATGATACTATAATACATGATTTTGGTTGTATTATACTATGCATAATACAATATACATAACTACAGTAGGGTTATCTTAGATATTGTTTTTATACTCATGCAACACAATAGTACACCTTTTTTATAGATTCGATCACTTATTGTTTATCTATCAATTTAACCTTAACCAACAATCTGCAAAATGCATTTGCGTTACTGACCTCACCTACCCCTTTTTTGCGTTATAAGAGACAATGTTCGATTGTGGTCGATGATAAACACAAATGGCCTAGTTTTTCAAGACGTAAAACACAAGAAACCACCAATATCTCCACTTTAGTCTAAACCAGTGCGTAAAATGGTATATTAACACAACACACACATTTTTCATATATTTATTCACATATTCGACTTTCTACATCCTTCCTCCCTTTATCTCACTCTGACAAAATTATGTTTTATTTTTCATTTTATATATAAAAAACCGAACATTTAAGATTAGGGTTTTGTTAAGAGACACCAACGAAGATGTGTAGTTGCACTTTTATTAGATTTGGCATCAAAATCTAAGTTATTGAATGAATGATATTTTGCGTTATCACATAGTTATAAATATGTATATTCTAGAAATGATCATTTTGATCTAACTATGCTACCGTGTGATATTTAATCTTTGCATTGATATCTTAATGATATCATGATTCAATCTTGGTGGATGGAGGCAAAAAAACAAGCCTTAATGGTTATGGGAACATCTAACGAAACTTTATATCTGCCTGGTGCCGAGATAAGATTTTATTTTCTACTTTGAGGGAAGCGGTTTCTTTGGAAAAAGTGACATAGATTTTTTTTTTAGAACGGCAAATGTTAGTGGTTAGTGGGTCGAGTCGTGCAATGACATCCAAGCGGAAGAATGTCTTCTTCGAACCCTCGCCTAGTTATGTTAGACTCCTTATCCGCTTCACCTGAAAGGCCCTTGGCAGGTCTTGAATCCAAGACCTCCAGGAAACCTCCCCCATGGAAACCACTTAGTGGAACCTTGGTGGCAGTGACATAGATACTTTTACAAATCTTCCTTCTGACACCACGTAAGTACTTACTGAACATGTAAAGGATGTGGAATGCATCATTGAGTTTATTGTAAGCCAAATATCTTAGGCTATCATGATCAAATGCGAAAGCAGTTTAAAAGGTATATAAGTCGCCTCGTCTATCCAGATCTTTTCAAGTTTATGCAAGGTGTTGTGTTTATTAGGTTTATAATATAAGATTTTTGGCTGCTTTTCAGATTTATGTTTTCGGACTTTTGTTTATTGAATGTCTTCTATAGAGTTGTTTTTATCATACTTTCTTGTTTAGGTTTGGTATTATCGTTTGGTATTTATTCTATACATTGTAATTCCAATTTTTTTACTAGATTATTTAAGTTGAATTTCTTTTATTGATCTTAACAGTTTCCACAAGTAAACTGATATAAACTTCTGTCGTCATTATTATGCATCAAATAGATAAAGGGTCAACTAGACCTCAATAAATTTGTGTTGGTAGGATATCGAGTAAGATTTGATCGAATTCATTTTAAGCCTTACTATATAGACATAAAAATCTTAAGCTTAACTTATTTCATGACTAGATTCACTAGCAAGATAGGGTGTTTTAATAGGAATCCTTTTATTAGTTTTTCAGACTTACATCTATCGTATTTTTGTTAAAGATACCATATAGTATCCTACAAATTACATGACCCTTGATACGTACTACTAGGGAAGTCTCGCTATAGTATTTTTTTTGTTTAAATAGCATGATTAGAGATTAAAACGTGAAGATTGTAGGATGCATATGGTTGCTTTTTATGTTAACCATGTCCGATGGGGAGATGATCCAAGTTGTATTCTGTGTAGTATATGCTCCTTAATAGAGGAAGTAACTTGTAGAGTATATACCCAAGTGCAACAAAAAATTGTGAATGAAACTAAATGCATACTTGGTAATGAAAACGCATATATGCTATTTTCGTTATTATTATCTTAGTGATATTGAAAATACACACATCCTTTGTCGTAATTTGTTATCATTTTGGTTTTGAAAGTCTATATGTGATATTTTACTTGTTTGTTATCTCTCTAGTATAGATTATATGAACAACAACACCATTATTCATTGCATTTTATGTGTTAATGTTACGTTCTCATAGAATTATGGATGAAAAAAGTACTAAAACAAGAAAGTTGCTCGATCAAATCTCAGTTACTTGAGTACCATGCATCTAGGCAATTGCACGACTTTATGCATTTATCTGTATACGTCGAAAAGATCTACATGTCTCACTGTTTTATTTTTGGAATCTTAGCTTAAATCGGGTTAAATTCAAAGTTGGTTCTATTTTAAGAAACACGAGAAGTGTCCAAGTCGAGTATGTTACTACATTCCTCGCTTTGCAAAACCTGGTAACTCTTTGGAGGTAACTAATAAGCACTATAACATTGATTACTACTCTTAAATGATTTTTTTCTTTGAAGCATTATAAAAATCTAGTATCAATATCTTATTTATGTAAGTACTTAAACTTCAATTCTAAATTGTATAATTCGTGTACCCGTATTCAGTTTACTAGGTCATTATTGGCGGGTTGTCCTTTAATGTTCCAATAATAAACTAGTGGAATATGTGAATAGGCCTTTTGTAGTGGCAAAACTTTATTAGAAATAGAATGATTGACAAGTAGAAGAAGATTCATGAGAGGTCTCAGGGTAATACAAAACACCCAACCACTACTAATTAAACAACAACGACCTATAAGAAAGTCTAAATCCATGAGTAGAAGAACTCAAACACTTCTAATGAAACAAGGATTAAATTTGTCCAAATCCAAGCTACATCTATTTTTTAGACATCACTATATATTCAACACAAGGGTAATGTTTGTATTTCCAAAAAAGGAGTTGGCGATCAATTAGAATGCCTAAATATACTCTCGTTCATCACTCCTAAGTGTGTCGTATGCAATCATAGTTTCATTACCACAAGTAAACTTCGAGTATGTGTATATTAGATAATTACATCCAACCTATCTTGATTTAGCTCCCAGCACCACCGAGTTTTGACCCCCAAATATTTAGCATAATGAGAAACTAATTTTAATATCCGCGCATGCATGATATTTAGAAATAAAAGATGAATTAAGTAATAATTTCGTTATTAAGATTTTTCGTAGATTTTTTAAGTACATCAAATGTTTATATGTTTGATTATATTGTCTTTTTTTACTTTGCTTAGTGTAAATTAAAATAAGCGCACCTCAATTCTTATTTTTTGAAAGTCATATTCTTTTTTCTAAAGATAGTATAACAAGTTATACTATTTGAATACATTATTTTTACGCTAAATATAGTGACAATTATAAATTCATGGTTTGTAATGTTTAATATTATTATCTAATGTTATATTTATTTTATATTTAAATAATTCCAATATTCACGCAGTTTTACATACTTTTTTAATTATGTTATAATATCAGTTAATATTTTATATAATTTTTGTTGCATAAAGGATTTCACTTTGTTTAACTGAAATTTTAGTTATCATTTTTCTAGACACTGCATGTGTTTAGTAATACGTAACTACCTTGAAATCTATGTCGTTGTAAGATGTAGAATCCGTCTATTTATATTTATCCACACTCATGTTTGAAGTCGTGCATTCACTTTGATATTCATATTACTGTTAATAATAATTTACGCTGACCGCATTACTTGATTTTGTAAAGTGTCAAAATAGAATTAGTCGTTTGGATATTTATAATAACGTGATTTGTAGATTTTTTTTAAACGTATATGTTGTATTTTAAAGTATAACGTATAAAGGATTTAAACTATAAGGGGGTAATTATTTAATTTCTAAAATTATTAAAAAATATGTAAACTTATAAGTTTACATTAAATTCATATAATTTATTCAAAATTTAACCACAAAAATTTTATTCGTTACCTTCTTTTTTAAAGTTTTTAATATCACATATTTGGCACTTATATTTTTGTGATTTATTTATCTTCATCAAATTTGTTTACCAAAATTTTTTAATTTTGATTAAATTGTATTTAATTTTAACTTTTTTCTTCAACCAATCGCATCGCTCAGTTTTGCTTACGTGTCCAAATTAAAACAACTTGATTGGTCTAATTTTTTTACAACCTCCACTTTTTATAAAAAAACTAAATAATCTAACTTTTTTTTCTTATATAAAAGATCGACAATAAAATGATATGAAGATTCCAAGGACTTAATACAAATTGAGCCCAAAATCTAGTGTAATTGTACACTGACCTTTATTTTCCAAATAATAAAATTTTAATGGTTGAATTTAAAATAAATTACATAAAGTCAAATGAAACTTATAATTTTTCGTATTTTCAGTATATTTAAAAAATACATATAATAAATCTATTTAAAGCTTATATGAGGATATGTGAATAACATATTAAACTCGCATGTTGTATACAACAAGATATAGGTAATTTTGAACAACATCGTCACTCCCAACACCCAACACCCGTGCCAGTTACAACAAAGTAAAATATTTTATTCAACAAAGTCTTAACAAAGAATCAATCAGTATTAATCAATCCGGTTATTTGAACCAAACGAGCCATCGGGTCACACTTTAACCGAGTTTCATTTTGGCAAAATTCAGCTATCCATCACCCAACATGTATACAATTTAATCAACCGGGTCAAGCCGAGCTTTAACACATTGATATTAATATATATATATATATATTGATTTTCTAATCTAAAACCGCGTGCATAATTATTAGTTGTACCAGTATTACAATTATTTACAAACATTAAACACGGAAAAATTAATATATAGCAAAATGATTAGTATTTCACTAAATTTGTATTATAAATATAATAATAGACGATATGAGTTTTCGAATATGCAAATTTATAGATAAGCTGAACAGTTCAAAATCAAACACAAATTTAATATTAAACTTAGATTAGTGAACAATTTAAATAATTGTACGTAAAAAAAGTTATAGTTTATCGCAATAATCATCGTACATGTTGCATATTAATTTCTATTAACTTTGTCATTTAATGTGTATAGCTCCCAAATAATACAAAAATAAATTTATGAAGTTTTTGTGTTGTAAATGTTTGTACCAAAAGCTTATAAGTAATCTCTACTATATATTAAAAGAAAACACTTTCTATTCATAGAAATGTTACAGAATCTACTCTTTGTAAAGCTTCATGTACAAATCAACATAGCTTCAAATTAAAAATAGAAATAGTAAATACCATTTAATACTCATTATTAAAACTAATCAATACATAATATTAAAACTAATTAATACATTATTTAATATTCATATTAATATAATTAATACGTAAACCTCATTACTTAGAAATACTATTATATATTCATATTGTACAATAATTAAAAGTATATATATCTATATAATCGTACATATCGTCCACCTAAAATGATAAGGCTCAAATGGGAACCGGAGTCACAGTTGGTTCAACTAGCCAAAAAAACTTCAGAAGGCGAACCGGAGAGGACCCACCGAAACTTATAAAAACGGCACCAATAAATTAATTTGTACTACTTTTTTTGAACAACACATAAATCCGTAATACGTATAAAAGTGATTCTACTCTCTCTCTAAAATTTTAAGTAGTACAACGTTACAAATTTTTGGTACAAACCTTTACAAAACAAAAATTTTATAAGTTTATTTCTATTGGTTGGCGGTAAATATTAAATGACAAAATTAATACAAATTAATATGCAACATGTACAAATGATTGTTGCTATAAATTATAATTTTTTAGACACAATTATTTAAATTGTTCATTAATATAAGTTTAATATCAAATTTCTATGTTTGATTTTGAACCATTAAGTTTTTTCATAAATTTGCACTTTTGAAGACATATATTTAAATTGTAATTTTTTAGACACAATTATTTAAATTGTTCATTAATGTAAGTTTAATATCAAATTTCTATGTTTGATTTTGAACCATTAAGTTTTTTCATAAATTTGCACTTTTGAAGACATATATCGTTTATGTATCCATTTTAGTACAAATTTAGTAAAATACCGATCATTTTGCTAATAAATTCGATTAAATCGTACACATTAAAATTAGAAGACTTTAAGGTCATTATTATGTATGAAAACGTGTAAACATATAAATTAAGAAGATTTTCTATATTTATATGTTATATAATATTGCAACGAATGTTACACATATTTACAAATATCGTTCATCATCAATCATCACAATCCTCTAATACTATTTCTATATGAAATGGTTTATTATTGCTCAAAGTTATTACAAGTTAAAGCTATCGTCATTATTACAAAATATAACTATAAAATATCGCGCTTGCAGAACTTTATTTTCAGGGTTGCCGCAGCCGTAACGCGCGGGTACCTGCTAGTACATACTTATATGTCGTTAAAAATAGTACATATTTATGTAATGAGGTTGTTTTTATCGGTTTTGACAGGGTCACTCTGGTTCGTATTCTGTCCGCTTTTTGGCTAGCCTAACCGATTGTGACTCTAGTTCTAGTTGGACCCGTTGGTCCATTTTGGTTTTCAAAAGTATGCACACCTTCATTTTAAGTAGACAACATATGTACATTTGTAGATATATGCTGTTAATTGTTATAAAATGTGCATATATAAAATTGTATTTTTAAGTAATGAGGTGTATTAGTTAGTATTAACTATTTTATTTAAAATGTATTAATTATTATGTATTAATTAGCTTTAATACGAGTATTAAAATGTTTTAGTTATTTTTAATCATGTTTATAAAGTTGTACATTATGCATTTATTGTTGTAAGTTGATATTTCAACATTTCTAATAATAGTAAGTGTTTTATTTTAATATGTAGTATAAACTAGCTTAAAGACCCGTGGAATCACGTGATTTTTTAAAGAGATATTTTTGTAAGAAGTAATATGTATGAATACAAAATAAAAAACAAAGAAGAAACATGTTTCATTTATACATGAAAGAAATAATGAGATAAAACATGAATTATTGGATAAACATTTTTTTATAAAAGGGATTGTCGCCCATAAAAAATATATTTCCAAAAACCGATTGTACAATAGAATGCAACTGCAATGCTACATTAAACTCTTAACCATCACTGAAACAACCACTACATCATATGACATGCCATAAATAAAAGTCCATGATAATATATTAGGCTTTGATTAAAATTAAGTTGTGATTGATAATATATTGCAATTTAAAATATAGTATAAAAGTGGTAAAAATACTATTGAAGTCAAGACAACGATGATGATAAGTTAAGACTAAGCAGAATTGTAAGTAAAAGGAAGTTGATGAATTAAGTAGATCACGGGGATCTTCAAAAGAATTATCCATTAAGGAGTCACATGTATGAATGAATTAACAAACAACAACAAATGTAAATAGGTTCGATTACTTTTTGAAGTTAATAAAAGTATATATCAATGATACGATAAAGAGACCGGTTTTAACTATTAAAATAATAAACATGTGTGTATCGTCTTCTCCAACGGGTAAACCGAGAACTAATCATATGTTTCCTATCGATTTAAACAATAGCTTTTCCACCTAACCCTCTTACTCATTCGCTGTAACAAACAAATATCTTATATTGTCATAAATAGATAGCTTAAACTGGTGTGAATAGTAGTGAAATAACAACTCATTTAATTTACATGAAGAAACATTTTTCCCAACTCATTTACTTGAAGAAAACATCTTTCCACAGTTGTATTCATAAAACTCTTAAATTTACATATCCTTTTTTTGTTCATACAACTATAACGATGCCTGCTCGTTTCTTATGAAAAGTGTTGATTCAGTACATACCTCTTGCCTCAAGAAACCTACATCGTAAAAATAAAAAAAATAAAAGTCAAACCGCAAGAAAGGAAGTCGTTGGTAAGATTATATGTAAAGTTATAAAAAAGTATAAAACATGTCATTTATATAGTTGTACATACATGTTAAACATTGATCATAGGTAAATTTTCTTGTTTTTTTACCCGTTTGAAATAATATATTACCCGACGCTCCACATTCATTTGTAATCTTGTTAACTTGTTTAGTAAAGAGAGACTAACTTGAGCACATTGTAAGCAACCCGTGTCCGTTTAGCATCTATTGAATGTGTTAGGTCATTGTGTGTTAGTTCAACAACCTGTGTGACTTTCAACTTCCATTGAGCATTGTTTATGAGTTTATACAAAGGTTTATTACTTGACCACGTTTGAAATCTGATATTGCCCGACTCTCCACATTCATTTGTAAACATGTTAATTTGTTTAGTAAAGAGAGACTAACCTGCACACATTATAGACAATCCATGTCTGTTCAGCGTGTGTTAATTTAGCAACCCGTGCCATTAATTTTCTTGCAACTTCCATGGTAAAACTTTTGAATGTAAAAGCTACAACAAATAAATTTTGTTGCATTAGAGCATTGGTTAAAGAGTTAGGACAAAGATCTATATATTAGTTGAAGATGTTAAATCCAGTCAGAATTTATATGCTACAAAAGAATTACCTGAAATCATATAAGCAATTTGGAAAATCTTTATATGTATGAGAACATGGAGAAACTGATTACCAACTTGCTTTAGTTTTCCCTTTTATAACCAACAACCTCTAAAGTTACTTGATTTAATAAGGAATCCTAAACAACAAATATAAGCACTAATCTCGTGGTTAACATAACATATTGTTTATTCTTCCATTATGTAAGGCATTATCTAACTACTCAAGGATGAACTTACATTAACTTTTTATAGTTCACATACAACCACATAAAACCATGCAAATTAGGTAAAGAGCATACTAAAAAGCTAAGAACTTCCAAACCTACATTAACTCGAAAATTTTAATCATGTTGAAATCATCAATCAACAATTTATACCCTCATATACAAAGTCAATAAGGCAACTATGATTGTAACTAAACATGGTTATTTATACCAAACCAAAAGTTGCTTAGCATAACATAATACATTAATATGAGCATTGATAAGTTTATTATTATATAAAAAAAGGGAATGATGATTGTCACAAAAATGAATGTGCACACTGAACATATAAAGAACAAATGGTTAATGGCTAATGAGTATAGGTTGTAGTGGATATCTTAATTGCATTTAGTTTTATAAAATCTAAACCTAAGGAAAAACATAACTTTAGAATATGATTACCTGACGTTGGATCTCAAGAACCGCTTACTACATGAAGACATACATCACACGATCTTTCTAAAGCACTTGAGCACAAAAAATGCAGTAAGAGAGCGACTTGGTTTCATAGGCATTTCATCACACATCTGGTTACTCTCGATTCAATCACATGTGATATTTTTTTACCGATAGTTAAATGTAAGTACGAACCCTAATATATAGAGTGTGTGATGGCCATCTTTTTCGATCTCCACGGTAAAACATAAGATCATAAAAAGAATCCTCTTGTAAGTAATTAAAATTCAACATCAAAATTTAGCAAAATCATTATGCAATGACTAATAGAATTACAAATCACTGAGGTACAATGATATACAAAAAACAATAAAAACTATACAATAATGAATATTAGAAACACATATGGCTATTCTAAGAGGGAGGGAGGAAATTAAAGGGAGCCTACAGAAGAAAATTGAAGAAGATTACAGCTAAGAGAGATGGAATGGAAGGAACGAACAACTATCTTACTGTTTGTAACAATCAACCACGATGATTTTTGCTCGTACAACATCAAATTTCACGGTCAGCAAAAGCAAAACTGAAATTACACAAATCATGTATTATAATCAAGAAAAAAACAAAATAATACATATTCACTAAAACATAGTTATATTCAAAAGCCTGCAAGAAAATTAACCAATACACAATCGCATTACATTGACTATTGAAAAAACACCATAGATTATTTGTATCATAAGGATCTAAATAGAAACCCTAACACGTTGAATACCAATATTATAATGTGGATATCATAAAACTCACTGGAAAATGAGAAAAGTTTTAGAAAGAATAGAATTGATAACTGACAACGATGATTATGAGGGATCTTAAACCATACTTATAGACATGTACTAATTTAAAATTATGAATTTCAACTGATTTAGGTAGGAGGGTACATAAGAAGAAAGAAGTAATGATAATTAATATAATTGAAACTCCTTAATGTTGAAAAAAATGAAGCGTACATCAGAAGAATTGGTTTTGATGCTTATTATAGTTTATTTTCAATATTCAAAATAAGAGATCAAAATAAAAAATCTGTTACAATTATTTTAGCCATAAAATTTTTAATGATTTTACAAAATTAGATAAAGTCCATAACGCGTTTTTTATTAAATGTTATTTAATTTTTGTTTTATTTTGTTTAAGAAATATATTAACTAATATTTTTAAATTTGTTTAAATAATTTGTGTTTTTTTATTTTTTAAATAGTTTTCTTTCCTTTTTTATATAAAATTTTGCTCACAAATAATATGTTTATAAAATATATTTTTTTATAAATTATTTTTATAGTTTCTTTTATAATTTTGTTAACACGAAATTTTATATGTTTATTCAGTTTTTCTATAATTTAACAAAAAAATCAATTTTGGATGTTTATATAGCTTTTTCAAAAATAATAGGCTTTAGATATAAAAATAATGCACTGGAGTCAGTTAACAAGATTTGTAACAAACTCATTAAACATGTATCATTTGAAGCATAGATTTATGTTTTACAACAGATTTCAAAATACGTTTCTTTTAAAGATAATTAATGTAATGTTTTTATTATACATTTTTTAAAACATTAAAATGTTTTTTTAAGTTCCCAAAAATATGTGTACAACTGTTTTAGTTTGAAACTTTTGTTCAAAATCAATTTTTAAAACACCTCTTGTGTTTAATACATTCCAAAAATACGGTACTTTTTTCAAAAATAAGAAAATAATGGAACTGTTTACAACAATACGTTTGTAAAAGTTTTTTTTGCTTTGAATCTTACAAAATATAAAATAATGAAAGGTCTTTTAAGATTAATGAAATGTTTTTACAAAAATATAAAACTATGAAACGCTTTTTTTAAGTTTACAAAAATATAAAATCATAACATGTTTTTAAAGATTAATAAAACGTTTTTATGTTGTGTATGCATTAGGTTATTTTTGGTAAATAATTAAATTGTTCTTTGCATTGAGATGATGTACAATAGGTTATATATGGTAAGCAATTTAATTCATTCATTTAATTCTTGTGCTTTATAAGGTTGTAATATATTTTGTTTTATTATATAAAATAGATGCATTGAAAAGTTAATTAGTTTATAAACCTTTTCTTGTCATAGACCTATTTGCACTATAGTAAATCTACTCATAAACCTTTTTCCTATCACAAAACATACATAACATTTCAAGAGACTTAAATGAAGAGCAATTATAAGGCCATATACCTATTCATACTACATAGGATTGAAATACATTTTCACTATTTATACATTTTCATACTTTTAATAACCTATTTACAAATTAAGAAATACGAAGTATAAATTTTAAAATTTTATTGTGCAAGGATCAATTAAACACTCAAATTACTATTCTGACCATTAAATGCGCTTAAAAACTTAAAGTATACTCTAGTATACAACATAAGAAAGACACAATACAACCCACACTACCTTAAAAATAAAACACTAAAAACTAAAAATTACAACATTTAAAGGACGAAACATAAGCTAATAAATACACCAATCAATATCTTTACTTTTATACATATAAAAGATATTAGTATCTCTCCCCTCATTTGATATTAAGTGATATAATTTTTAAAACTTATGATACAATCCTCAAATGCACAAAACATAACTTTAAGTAATACAATTTCTAAAACTTAAGTTACAAACATTCATACATTAGATGTTTCTTAAAGTTCAAATTTAAATTATCTTTATATCTAATAAAAGAAAATGTTTTTGAATGAAAAACCTTCCTGTATGACGTCATAATCTTACGTCATAAATCAAACCGACCCTTTACTTACCCAACTTCTTCTCCGTCTTTCATGGGCTAGCAAAACCTCCAATAACATCCCAATATATGCTCACTATCAATTGCTTCCTTAATTTCTGCTAATTAACCAACAAATTATGCTTGTAAGTTGCTCTCATCTTCTAAGTCTGATTATTCGATTATCCATAGATAATCTTTCTGTTACTTTACTGGTTCTAAATCTTAGGATAATCTTTCAGTTTATTTAGTTCTTATTAATATGGAAATAAACTAAATATGGGTTCCAGATTAACAAAAGTTTTTGATCTGACTCCTTTCGGAGATGATTGGAAAATCAAGGTTTGGGTAATCCGATTGTGGAAACTCACTTATTTAAAAAACCTGCTGGTATGATTATGAGAGCTTAATGTAGGGTATGGTTACTCATTTATATTGCTGACATATGTTCAAAATTTTCTGAGAAAAAGATGTGTTAGTTAGGGGTTGTTTTTAATTGGTTAACTTAATCAAGTTTAACATCTTTGTTGTCGTAGTTTTAGACTATTGATATTGTGGTTGATTTGATGGACTAATTTGCTTTTTTTGTTTTTTGTATAAGAGTGTGGTAAATCATGTGGACTCGTAAGCAATTACAGACTTATGTGTTGCAGGCAATGTATTCACAGCCAAGGAATTCATTAGGGTTAGTTTTTTAAACTTTTGATATTGCAGTTTCATTGTATGGTGTAACGTTAGGTGAGCTTTGAAATGCCCTTTTTCTCTACATATTATTAACGCGATGTCTGAAATACATGAACAGATTAGGGTGTCTCGCATTCTAGACTATATGATCTGTGGTGTGATAACAAGAGCTTAATAAGTGTGTTACTCCAATTGGGATTTGGTCTATTCAAGTTTTATGATTTCATGGTTTAACAACTTGCACAGAGTAGATGGACAGCTTGCAAACGAAGCTAATGCTACAATTTTCATCTATGTATATATCCTATCTTCTTGAGGTATGTCTATAATAGCCTTATGTAGTTGATAATCTGCAAATTTTAAGTTTCGATTATCTGGTTTCTATTAACGTGTATTTTGTTTAGCAATGTTGCATTAACTTCATATAAACAGTAGCTCACGTAGTATATGTATACGCCTTCGAAAATGAAAATAATAGATATTTAAGCTTAGTAGTTTTGTTTACAAGATCAAGTGACTTGCTGTTTAATTATTATCATTTATGTTTGGAATTTGCATAGGAAAATACTGTGACATAAGTCCTGATATTAGTGATTTATCATATCAATACAGTATCTTCATTTACTTTTTTAAGCTCATGTGTCATATGTTTTGAGGGCATTCATTCATTTTGTTTAGGAGAAGGCACTTGATAGTAGATATGGCTTAAAGTTAGTAGGGCTACTGTTGCCTGTATGTTACCAGAATTTGGCTGATTTGACACTTCATATGAACCCGTCTGACCACCCGCCAAGTTGCTGCATATCTTGTAGAATCTGCAGACAACAGCTCATATGTTAGAACAACTATTATAGGTTCACCGTGATTTGTGTTTCTAATAACATGCATTATTGGGTTTCTAACAGCTATTATAGGTTCATCGCAATTGGTGTTTCTAATAGCTATTATAGGTTCCACAATTGGTATTTTTAACAACTATTATAGGTTCATCCCAATTTGTGTTTCTAACAAAAACCTCAACTCATATGCTAGCACCCTATTGCCAAGTTGGACCCTTTTTCTGTTTTATGTTTAGGTGTGATTATTGGGTCTATAACAGTTGGTGTTGATTGTCAATGAACTTCAGTATTAATGCATGTCATAAATCAATCCTTAATTTATAGTTTGTTGTTATTTGTTAAGATGATTCATTTTAGAGGCTTTGTTTATGTGAAGCTTCATTTTAATTTATGTGATTTTAATATTAATTTTAATTTTTATCATGATGTTTTAACAAGGTTTTTGTTACAACGATTCAAATTTAAGTATTTTGATCTTTTCAATTTTCATATTATGGTTTTGTTAATTTGTGACAGAAACCTTGATTAAAATTCATTATAGAAAGTATATACTTCATCTCCCTTGATTTCATTTACAGGAGCAATTTCATATATCCATTATGATGCATTTAATGTTTATTTTTTTACTCATTCACAGTATAATTAATACTAGTAGTATGTTTTGTGACTAATTGAGTACCTTAGTAAATTTTGGAGGTATTTGATGTGTGGTTGGAAAAGATAGTCATCACACTGATGACTTTGTGACTTGATAAATTGTTGCTGGTATAACACCCTTTGATCATATGCTTTTTTTGTTTTTTTCCAACTTAAATATTTTCGTACTTATATTTCTTAGTTTTTCAAGTGAGTCCTGCTTGTGTACTGACAGTTTACTTCTACCAATGTTGGAGAACTTTATTTCGAATGTTTATTTAGTATAGTACTAGATGAGATCTAAATATACTGTGTACTTAATGATACACATTTCTAAAACACGATCTAAATCGTTAAAGGTTACGGCAAGAATTTTTGTCAAATGATTTATTGTGCAACGTAAAAGGCTAATTTCACTGAAATTGAAAATATAATCTTAACATTTTCTCTTGGTAGGTTTTTCAGTGCAAGTAGTTTTTAGTGTATGTCATGAGTCTTGCCTCTTATTCTATCTTGAAATTGTAATGTTTATGTTTTCTCATGGTAGTTACATGCCTCCAATACTAACTTGAATGTATGATCATGTTTTCGTTTGTTTAATGGTATGCTATATGTGTAAAGGTAGTTACATGCCTCCAATTCATTTTAGTGTATGTCATGGTCTGACCCACTGTGACATTTTTATTTTGTCATGGTTAGGCATGCAAGATCTTATGATTTTGGTTATTAAATATGTATGTCACCCTGTGGGCTTGGTCTAGCCTGTTTTAATCGTCTCAATAATAGAGGTTAGATGCCTTTGTTTATAATCTTTTGTTTTAATCAAGACTCGCATGAGTTATGAAGCCTCTAAAATTTCAGTGTGTTTAATCCAGTGAGTTATGAAGCCTCTAAAAATTAGGTCGTTTAATCAAGACTCATCCCACTCACTTGTTTTGGGGACCTCGAATACAAAACAAAATACTAATTTGAAACACCAACTCACTTTTTATGCAATGTCACCCCGTCTTATATTTCTTACCTCATAATTTGTTACCCTTTTTACTCAAGTATTTTTTAAATCAGGTTGTCCCTATTTTACTTTATTTCTTTGTAAGTTTGATACTTATGTTATATGATAAAATACAAATGATGTTGTGGAGTGTTCTAATTCATATATGTTTATTTTGTTTAGGTTTGTCAATGCTTATGCCTATAATACACAAAAATGAAAGGAAGGCGAAGATTAGAAGATACTTAACAATCATGGATTTAATGACTTATGAAGGTAAGCGAAGCTTAGAATTGGCAAAATGGGTGTGTGAGTTAACGAGTTATAATGGTTTGGGTCAAGAAAAGTAATATTAGCCTCTTATGACCCATTTGACCAGTTTAGCTATAATCTCTAATAAATTGAGATAAAGCATAGCTCAAGTTGCCCATGTTTTTACCAGGCAAGTTTTCACCTTTAACTAGATCCATAATTCTTTGTGGTGCAGAGTTGGGTAGTACACACCTCAATCTCATGAAATAGTTAAGATAAGTTGTAACTATATTTCACTTGATTATAAATAACTTAAATGTCTATTTCTTAATACTTCATTACTGTAACAATAAGGGAACGGGTGATTACTTGGTGTTTTCTTTTCTTTAATCGTATTTGATATAATCTTACTTTGTAAGCCATTTATTTTATATTTGTTACCTTAATGTTCATATTACAAAGTCTTGAGCTTTAACTAATTTTGCAGATTAGCTTCTCTACTCTATTGTTAAATTTTGATATACCTTGGCAAACTTATCTTATGTGGTCGAGTGCCAAAACTTTTACTAATAGTGTTTCAACACTTGACACTTGACACTTTCTCTTTATTTTTTTTTCTTAAATAGGTGGATAAAAGCAAATATCGCAAAGCACCTGGTAGATTGTCAAGATTTGTTCCATGCTCAGTCGTTCACCACCAGATGTTCACGAGATTCCTACAACTTTGTATGTTCAAATTACACTAAACATAGGCTTCTGCCTATTATAAAATTGTTGGTTTCACAAAATTTGATTCCCATTTATTCATTTTGGTTTTGATTGAAAATGTTGGACCATTTTTGGACTTCGGCTTTAGGTGTGTTTTAATTTCGTATGTTCTTTTGTATTTTCCGGTTTTGCTTTAACCTTCTCGTATTCTCAGCAGTCTAGCGGGAGTAGTATACGTGATGACAAAGCCACAAAATCAAGAAGCTCTGAAAAGTCGGACGATGGTAGTGTTGACACTGAAGAAGATGATGTATATGGTTATTCTTTTACAATAATCAGGCCAGTAGAAGTCTTGAGAAACATAGAACTGCTGTGATGAAATACCCGAAAGATTATCTCTTAGTGCAGTTTTAGAAAATTCGTTATGTGGATTATGAGCATGATTGCGATTTTGATTGCATTGTACATTTATATGCTTTTCAAGTAATACAATTATCTATTGCATCAGTTATATACGCTTCAAGCAATAAAAATATTCTTAATTGTTACCCGCGAAACCCGCGGGTCTATAGTCTAGTATACATGATAAACCATAAGGTACAAATACAAACTAATTAAATACAAATGTTATTTATAAAACACTTTGAACTAAAAAAATACATGTTATTATACGTATTGAAAAAACTAATAAAACACATAAATGTTATATATAATTTAAATGCCAAGTTGATGGTTCAAATAGTTTTGGACCAAACCAACAAATTCATCCAGAAACTGGAGTCACCTCAGTACGACTAGCCAATAAAAGTTGCCCAAAAACGAAACATAGGATACTGAACTACTTTCATTTTATTTTTTCAGGCCAATTGATTAGTCATGTTATTTTGTTTTCGCTTGAACATTAGATACATCGTACCCGCGCAGCTGCAGGTACCATGCTAGTTATCTATGAAATACCTAAAAAAATACATATTGTAAACGAATAAAACATGTGTACGGTTTTGAAAACGGACTAAACCAACGGGCTCAACAGAAATTCGAGGCGTCAGTCATTCGGCTAACCAGTACAAGTTATCATAAAATGAACCGGAAAGCATTAGTAGAAACTGGGCGAAGCAAGTTGGACCAATGATGATTTTATTCTTGTTTTTCCTTCTTAATTAGCTCATCGCTGTTAATTTTTTAGACTTTTTTTTATTTTTTTAACTTAATTTTCGACTCGACATCGTAAGATAACTAATCTAGAGCAACTACCCTTTTATTGTTGGCTATGAATTAATCACAAAACATCTATTGCCATAATACGCATGTATGTATCATATTCCGTGCAAATGAAGTCCAGCTCAGTTGGATGGATGCATCCGGCTATAGTCTTCATGTGTGGGAGGTAAGGGGTTCGACTTCTGTCATTCCTTATGTGGGGGATTTTCCTAAAATTGACAGCCGGGTTCGAATCCCAGCGCAATGCCTTGAAGCCCCTTAATGGAAAACTGGATGGCTAGCATGGGGTTAATATTCTCTTCGTGAGATGATTCGAACTTGGGTCGAGAGACTTAGGGTGTGTTTGTTTTTCACAAAAAAAGTCTGACTTCCCTCTGACCGCTTACTAGTCACACACGTCAAAGGCACCGGTTGTTTGTTTTTTTTCCTCCAGTCAGACGCGGTAAGAGGGTAATCCTCTGACGCCGTCAGATGTGGTGTTCTTGTCTGACTGTCTCTAGGGATCATGTTTTCTTGTGTCGAGATGAATGCTCTTCTGTATTTCATAGTTTCTTATGGTTGAAAAGATTAGTAAAAAGGTAGATCTGATTTGTTTATTTTGAAGATGGTGAGTGTATAGGTTGAAAGAAAGAAAGTAGAAAGGGTAGGTAATTTGTAGGGATGACAATAGAAAGCAAGTACAAAAAATGAGATAAAGTAATACGTAGTAGTACTATAATATAATACCATAGTAATTTTTAAGGTGAGAGCAAACAAAGTTTTGTGGACCAGTATTATTATTGTTACCAGTATTGGGTTAGTACATGTTTGTCAATCGAGTTTGCTAGGAAACTTTCTTTTCTCGTTAAGAACTCGATTAAATTAATGATGTTCATCCAAATAACTCGAACAGAATAAATCGAACAATCTTAAAACCGAACCAATAAACACTTTTAGATCAAATGAAGTTTATCGTAATGTTATGGTTTAATTTATACTTTAAAAAACAAATAATTAAAATCATTCAGACAATTATATAAAAACAAACAACACTATTTTACTCAGATTCAGACTTTAGAACCGCCTCTTACCAGTAAGATGCGGTAGTCAGATTCAGACACAAAACATCTTAATGAAACAAACACCACCTTAATGCTTCGGTGGCACGCAAGATACTCTGTTGCACCAAACTGCCGTTAAAAAATTATCATATTTCGTGTATCATATTATGACATGAATGATATCATTTATTAGATTTTGATATTATATTAATGTAATTAATATTATAGTGATATAAGTAATATATTAATATAACATTTAATATTATATTAATGATAAAAAAAAGTATGATTATACTCAAATGTGAAATAAATGTCGTATATAAATTATAAATAGGTGTTCTCTTTATTCATTTTCATAAGGCTTCTTCAATTCCTAAAAAAATCGATGGCCTCTTCATCTCGATCAAACAAGTCCATCAATCGCTCAAACGGCATTGATAATGTGAAGGCAGATCGAATGAGTGACATGCCTGATAATGTGATCTCAAACATTCTTTCACTCTTGCCAACCAAGAACCAAGTGGTCACAAGCTGTGTGTCAACTAGACTGAAGCCTTTTCGTGCTTCCATCACCAATCTTGACTTTGATGACGAGTACTATCCATATCAAACATGGTCTAGAGAGCGATCTGAGAGATTCAGACAATTTGCCACCAATGTTCTTGCCTCACAAAACCCACATATATCTGTTGATAAGTTTCACCTTAGTTGCACTCTGAGCGTCTCTAGTGATGCAACCCCAATTGACATAAACTCATGGTTGTCTGGAGTTGTGTCTCGCTCTTTAAAAGAACTATACTTCAGATCTTCGGGTTGCTTCCTGCTGTCACGTTGGTCCCTGTCACGTTGTTGCAGAGTGTGTTTCAGTGCCCAACCCTTGTTAATCTAATATTAGATGGTGGTGAATGGGGTAAAATTGTCATCAATCTTGATGAAAATATGAAGATTCGACTCCCAAAACTCAAAATGTTGCAACTAATTCATGTGAACTATACCAGTGATGCATGTGTAACTAGATTGTTTCAGGGCTGCCCCGAGCTTCAAGAAGTGGTGGTTGAGCGAGTCTGGGACAGCGATAGTGTAAGTGCCTATTGCATAAGTGGTCCAAAGGTGAGAAAGGTGACGGTGATATCTGCTCTACTGCCCGTTACACAGCCTAGTCAAGTCCCTAAATATGGCAGCCTGCAGATATCTTGTCCGATGCTCGAGTACATATACTTATGGAATTATTTTCCACATGATCTGTCCGTTAAGTATCTTTCGGGTATAACTGAAGCGCATTTTCATGTGATGCCTGATGACAGCAATTATGCCCATCAACTGCTGAATATAGTCAGAGGACTCACTTCAATTAAATATCTATCCTTTTGCGATAGTACTATGAAGGTAATGCAATCAGTATTACATATTTAATGATTCATGTCTTTATTTGCTATGTGGTTCGATTAGCGTGGGGTTATGCGTTCATCATTAAAAGGTTAAAAATATATATATGCCTACTATTGGAGATCGTACAAATGTTGGGTCTTTGTACTCTTGAATCGGTATTAATTAACATATTTGCATCTGTATTTACTTTCCGTATCCTCTTCCTACGCATAAGATGCTCATTCATATGTAAGGCGGTTTAAGTTTGAGGTTAATTAATTTTTGATAGTTTATCGTGTGTACATTGTTCTTAGCTTTGGCTGCATGGACTATGTAACAGGCATTTGCGCTACTGACCGGAGATAGCCCTACTGGAGTGATTAGGGAAAATGTGCGACTGGAGATAGGCGCCGACATGAAGGATATGGGCCCTAGTTTTTCTAGACAAAAAATCTCAGATCCCCTCTTGCGCAAAAGGGAATGTCAAAATACGATGGTATGTTAATTATTGTCATACACCAAGAAAAAAACTATAGCATCATGATGCTGATGACAGAAATTAATTAACCTGTATGAAAATGTTAACTTCGGATTGCCACTTCACTTAATTTTTTTTTACGTAAATGATAATCTCTAACGCAACCATGTGGTATTCAATTTTTGCAGCAACGTCATCATGAAATATTTATCGATCCATGGTGGATGGACCCCAAAAACAGGCCTAAGTGGCTATGGGAACATCTCACGGAACTTTATATCTATGTGAAGGATGGTTTCTTCATGTGTCCTGACAAGGTTCAGATGCTGGTATCTATCTTGAGTGAACCAAAAGCTTTAAAGCGAGTTACCATAGAAACTCTCAGAGAAATTCCATCCTGGATCAAGGAAAATCTAATTGAATATGTTGGGCATATTGAGTTTTTTTTAAAGCCGAATACCTTCTCTTGATGTGGCTTAGAACGACAGTTCAGATTCAAATTAACGTTAAACTTGTTTGCATTAGCGTCGTCGATCTAACTTGTGGAGTTTCTCTGAGGTGCTGTGTTAGTTAGGTTTTTAATGATGTTTTTTTGTATTTGTCCGGAGTTGGAGTTAATTTCGTGGGAATAACCTTTGGTGATGTCTCTAGCTGTTTTCTATGAGAATGTGACCAACTCCATAAAAATACCATCTATTGAATGCGTCTCGTTTTAGGTGAATGCGATGAAGTGAGAAAAGTAGGTGAAAAATATCGTTAACTGGCATTACTGGGAGTCAAAGTCATGCAGGGGAATGTAACGTATGTAAGTATATATCCAGTGATTATCTGATTTCATTAGGCGCAGACAGTGAGTACTATGGACGGTAATTAACATCATTGGTTATTCGTATATATAAGATATAAAAATCTTACCTTAAGCGACAAGATGATCAGTATAAATATATTGAGGACAAAATTCACCACCAACGCGAATGTGGTATAAGAACCCAACAACAATTCCAGTACACGGGTGGCAACCCCACGTTGAAGAAGGTTTTCACCCATTAAACCATCCGACATTAGTTTCATATATGAAAGTTCTGTCCCATATTGTAGACCTATAAAGCTCAACACTGTACAGACTGCTGAAATTTTTACATAGCCCACACCCATGGGATTCAAGGAAAACTTCATTAGGGCTACAAAAGTTCCAGGATCTCATGAGATAGAAATAAACATGATCTCCCTTTCCCGCTGAACTGGTCACCGTGCAAAACTTATGGAGAAGCCCACAAACTACGGGTAAGTTTGTACACCTCCCCTGACAGAGCCTTCAGAGTAGTTCCCGTGATCAGATCTCAGAGTAAGTAATCTGTTTCAGAACATTTTCAAATTAGCAACCAACACAACAACGATAAACTGCAACATACTTTCGCTAAACATCATAAGTTTTTAACAGATTATCGTCTAACGCTCTCTATTGCAGTGTTGCACGTATAAAAGAGATACCGACTTATAGCTAGTCCAAGGTGAACTCGTGTATGGGGAGTTGAGTTTTCCAATCAAAAAGTTACATGCTTTTCGTTATAGCTCATTTCTGGGCTTATAAGGTTACTTAGAAAATGGATGAGGTTTTCCCTGTTAAGTTACCCAGGGAGGCCGAGTATTACACAGCCTAACCAAGGAATGCACGTGACAGTTTCCGAACCCTTTCCCCTGACCACCCCCAAGACGTTTACCTAGTGAGGTTCGAACCTCACTAGGACACCTTGGTGGTGCTTATATTCTATAAGTCAACTTATTTGCAGCTTATTAGCTAAATTTCACAATGAAAGTCGAAAAAATGGGTTTGTGAAACATAAACTGAACTTAATAAGCTTATAAGCCCGGAAATATTCTAAAACGAAAAGGCTATTGCATATTCTATCTAACCATGCTACCCTTATATATGATTTACAAGCTGGGGTTATCCCAAGTCCCAACATTTCCTTATATTTGTGTGCTTCAACCTAAATAATTCACCTACTTTTCTCACTTCATCGCATTCTAACAGATAGATGCTTCCTTAAGATAGATTACTTTTGCTTCCTTAAGGGATGCTCGTTTTAGGTTCGGTTTGTGATGCGTCTCGTTTTGGTTGTTGTCATTTTTTTCCTATGAGAATGTGACCAACTCCATAAAAATACCATCTATTGAACTCATGTCTTATTGCAAGTAATGGAAATAAATTTCTGTTGTTACATTATGAAACTGTTTATAGAATCAGAGTTATATTTCGATAAGATGATAACTCGCCTCAGTGGTGGTTGGATTTTAATTTAGGTTTGAACTCATGAATAAGACTTGTGACATTACCTCATGAATATAAAACCTTAAGCTTCACCGTTTCATATTGGAAGCTATTGTTGGCATCCTTTCACAATCATTTTTTTGGTTCCCTGAATCAGACATATGATATTTCGTCTACAGAATAGTGACAAGCTACAGATCGCTCAACCTTCCATTAAGCCAAATATAGACTAGGGAAACGCATGATATAAATCGGGGTTAGGAGGAGAAACTTAAAGTGGACATTCTTTGTGGCATAGCTTGAATTCATTAATGGAAGCTTGAAGTTCTGAGTAGGATAGATATCCGATTCAAACACAAAATAAACACTTAGGGGTGGCAAAGTGGATTTCAGGCGATCAAAGTGAAAGTTTATCGTTGATGGTAAAAACGAATACATCTTTAATCAAGAGAAACAAAATTAAAGTCATGGATTTTAAGCCAAGGAGGACTTTTAAATCAATCCGCTTAAAGATATGATATTTAAGAAAGGTTTCTGTTTGTCTAGAAAGAATAAAATTGAGATTTCATATGCTTCGAGATCAAAAATTGGTCTCCCGGACTTGGAATCAAACATTCAACGTACCAACAAGCAGATCAGAGGAGAGCTAAATTCAGAAGTAAATAATGATATTTGAAACAATTCCATATGGGAAGAGCACAATAAAGGTTGGCAATGGGGATAAAATAGTTGATTAATGAATTTATTGTCTCTAAATGCTTGCGGCCTCGGCTGTGAAGTCAAGAGAGCGCGGATTAAAGAGTCATGTGTTTCTAATAACATAAGTTTTTTGGGAATTCAAGATTCAAAATTGGTCCAGGTTACTCATTCAAAAAGTTAATTCAATATGGAGCAATAATTGTCACTTTGAATTTGATTTTGTTGCTTCATAGGGTAGTTCTGGTGTCCTGGTTAGTATACAAGATCCAACTCTTTTCATCGTAACGGATTCTTGGGGTATCTTATTATTATGGGTAATTGGGTGAATGTGACACATGTCTGCATGTTTATCAACATTTATGCACTTATGCGCCTCGACAACCTGATGAGAAACGGAAGCTTTGGACAGAAATTACGCGTATTTGTAGAACTTTTAACGGGCTATTTTTCATATTCGGTAATTTCAATGCAGTAAGAAGGGAATCTGAGAGAGTTGGCTCTCAATTTATTCGGTAATTTCAATCAGACGTTCACTTAGGAGCTTCGGCTTCAAGAGACTTTCAGAGTAAAAGCAAATGATTTAGAAAACCGTTCTCAATTTCTGAGATTAAGGCGGCCGTACGTGCGGAGTTGCGGCAGTGATAAAACACGTGACGGTTTTACCTTCAATTTTGTGAAAAGTTTCTGGGATGTGGTAAGCAGTGACATTATGGCATTTTTAAATTCTTCGAGGAAGGTGCAGATTTGGCGAGAGGATGTAATCCTGCTTTTGTCTCATTAATTCTAATGTTTATGATCCCGATGTTTTGAAACCCGGTTCGACCCGGCCGGTTCAACCGGTTAAACCGGATCCGGTCTAAAAAATGGGTTAAAATAAACCGGTTTTTTATTAGTTGAGACCCGGTCTGAACAGGCGGTTTTTTTGGAAACCCGGGTCAACCCGGGTGAAAAATACTGTCCGGGTTTCTGTTTTCTCTATTTTCTAAAGTTGAACAATTACTGTAAAACACAGTACGTACCTTTATTAAAAAATTAAAAACACGCTACCTACTTTTCAACTTTTCATCCTTTTTTAATCAACTATTTGCATCCAACTACAATGGTTAGAGGTGGCAAAATGGGCGGGCGGACGGGCACGGACGGCGGGCTAAACGGGCAACGGGCTAAACGGGCGCGGGCTAAACGGGCGCGGGCGAAACGGGCGGGCTAAACGGGCGGTTTAAACGGGCGCAAGCTAAAAAAAGGAAACAACATATAAAAACCTACAAATAAAAAATAAAAATACTTGTTTAAAAGCCGGGATAAGAAATTTAATAAAAAATATTCGTCGAGTATACTAATTTGTATTTTACAAGTGCGCCCGTTAAGCTCATTTATTTTCTTACATATGCGCCCGTTTAGCCCATTCATTATAAAGAATGGGCAAAAAGTGCCCCATCTTTTTTTGAAAATGGGCAAAAAGTGCCCATATGTATCAAAATGGGCAAGATTTGCCACCTCTAACCATGGTAGATCACCTCCACATCTACTATCAGGTTCGTGTGAAAGTGATGGAAGGTCTTTGTCTACAACATATCTATGCTTTTCACATCTTATTTTTCATAGAAAAAGTGATTTCTTTGTTTTTGACCACTTGTTCTTCTTCTGGGTTCTAAAAAATAAACTTTAAATCCATGGTTTATAACAGATCCATGGTTCTTTACTTTTTGTAATAGCTAGAGTGATGTTTAGACGGTAGAAAAAGAGTAAATTGAACATGTACATAAACCCGGGTCGACCCGGTGGTTGAACCGGTTGACCCGGTGACCAGTGACCCGGCGACCCGGTCACTAAGCCGGGTCGATCATTAACCCGGGTTTCAAAACATTGTATGATCCTATGACGTCTAACGACTACCGACCCATAAGTCTTTTCATATGCCAATATAAAATCTTATCCAATGTTCTCGCAAACAGACTCGCAGTGGTATTACGAACCATCACCAGTCACCACCAACTCGCAATCAGGTTATGCTAAAGATAGGAAAATAATGTGCGGGTCACTTATTTTTAACGAGCTAATTTCTTAGGTGATAAAGGTTAAAATACCAAATGATGATTTTTAAGTTTGATTTTGATAAAGCATTTGACTCTTAATTGGACCTTTCTCGACAATGTTTTGGATCAAATAAGATTTGGAATCACTTAGTCTTTTTTTTTTAGGCTAATTTAAAAAATGTCTCATAAGGTGTTTGGTTTTTTTCAAATGTCCCAAAATTAAAACAATAAGTTAATTACCTCTATTCGACCTTATTCGACTCTATTCTACTCTATTATACTCTATTCGATTAATTCGACCAATTCGACTCGCACAAGAGCTTGACACGTGGCACTATGATTTTTTCTATAATTGTACACGTGGGACCCACAAGTACAAACAAGTACACTTCTTGTAAGTGTACTTGTTATTCGACTTTGACCCAAAATTATTTGACCCGTACTTTTTAAAAATAAAAAAATGATAAAAAAATTATAAAAAAGTTTTAAAAATTTTAAAAAATTCGTAAAAAGTTTTAAAAAATAATAAAAAAAATTTATAAAACCTTTATTAAAATTTTATAAAAAAGATCGTAAAAAAATTTATAAATATTTTATAAGAATTTTATAAAAAATTTATAAAATTTATAAAAAAAAAATTATTAAAAATTTATAAAAAAAATTTATAAAAAAATTTAAAAAATAAATTTTATAAAAAACTTATTATAAAAATTTATAAAAAGAAGTTTTATAAAAAATTTATAAGAAACTTATAAAAAGTTTTATAAAAATTAATAAAAAAATATTTTATAAAAAAGTTTTAAAATTTTAAAAAATTCATAAAAAGTTTTAAAATTTTATAAAAGAATTATTAAAAATTTATAAAAACTTTATTAAAAATTCGTAAAAAAATTTATAAAACTTTTTATAAATTTTATAAAAAAAATATAAAAATTTATAAAAACTTTTTATATAAAAAAAATTATAAAAAATTAATAAAAAAATTTTAAGTTTTTTTAGGCTTGTTGGGTGTATATACACTTCATCTTAGGATACAAACACCGGTTACTACAAACTGAAACCTTTTCAATACCCAAACATATTCAAACCAATCAGAAGGTGGGAGTACATTTTTTATATAGTACAATTTTTTGGTTTTTTAAAAAGTGAACATAAAAAAGACTCTCTCACACATCAAATTTTTTTTCAGATCTGTATCATTTTCATTTTCTCAGATTTTCTATCTTTCATTTTCCTTTCTACTGCTTTTTCTTAGATCTTCTATCTTTCATTTTTTTCAGATCTTTCACATGGATCTTCTATCTTTCATTTTCTCAGATCTTCTTTCTCAAAACTAAATGTGAACGAGGATCTTCTTTCTCAAAACTAAATATGAACGAGGATTTAAAACATTAGCGAGATCTAGAAAAAAAATACGTTTTGAACTAAATCTGAACGAGGACCTCCGGTTTAATTGTGCTTCAGATCCAATCGTTTGTATGAATTAACCAACAGATTTTTACGGTAACCACTTATCACCGGATCTAACGGTTTCGTCTGGTGGTGGTGAAGCACCGGATCTAACCGGATCGAACCAGTAACCACCGGATCTAACCAGTTTTGTTATGTTGACGGCGGTAGTTTGTTTCGACGGTGGGTGGTACCATGAAAAAGTGAAATGGCGTCTGGTGGTGGTGAACGGTGGTTGTGTAGGTGGCTGTGGGTGGTGGTGAATTGATAAATCACATATTTTTTTTTAATCTCAAAGGATGTAAGAGAGAAAGAGAGAAAAAAAGAAGAATGAGAAATAATTTATTATGGGAAATGCTAACAACAGCCCTAAGGGTTGTCGATAACAACTAACTTTCCATAAAATTCGCTTATATTAAGACATTGTGAGAAACATTTTTCGTATTTTTCGCTAAATTAACCAATAAGAAGATTAAATTGAATTTGTTTATGAGATATTTCAGGAGATTGTTTGTAATTTTAGATGATTTTGTTTGAACTTTGTATTGTGTCTTATCAAATTTTTTGAAATGTAGATGTTAACAACAACCCTAAGGGCTGCCGTTAGCAAAACCCATTTATTATTACTTGAGTAGTACAAATAAAAAAATTAGTACACAACTAGAGATAGCTACTGAAATAATAAAGTGTAGGGTGTCTGAAATAATAACGATTTTTTTATAACAATTTTTAAAAAAATTAATTTAAAACAAATTTATAAATTTTTTATAAAAAAAATTTATAAAGATTATTTAAATATTTTATTAAAAAAATTTTATTAATTTTTATAAAAATTTTTGTAAGTTTTTTATAAATTTTTATAAAACTTTTTTTTATAAATTTTTATATTTTTTTATAAATTTTTATAAGTTTTTAAGAAAATTTATTTTTATATTTATTTTATAAAAAAAATTTATAAATTTTTATATTTTTTTTTAAATTTTATAAGTTTTTTATAAATTTTTATAAAATTTTAATAAATTTTTGTACGATTTTTTTATAAATTTTTAATAAAGTTTTTATAAATTTTTTTATTAATTTTTAATACTTTTTACGAATTTTTTTAAATTTCTAAAACTTTTTTATAATTTTTTTATTTTTAAAAAGTACGAGTCGAATAATTTTGGGTCAAAGTCGAATAACAAGTACACTTACAAGAAGTGTACTTGTTTGTACTTGCGGGTCCCACGTGTATAATCCTAGAAAAAATAAAAGTGACATGTGTCAAGCTCTTGTGTGAGTCGAATTAGTCGAATAGAGTAGAATAGGATCGAATAAGGTCGAATAGGGGTAATTACCTAATTATTTTAATTTTGGGACATATGACAAAAACCAAACACCTCATGGGACATTTTTTAAATTAGCCTTTTTTTTTTTTGTGCAAGAACTTTAAGAAATTGATTGGCACACTCCATATTTCTATTGAGACACTCAAATATACAATCTGTTAATGCAACAATATAACTGTTTAACGCCTAATTTGGAGTGTACCGATCCTTTGCTATAAGTTGGAATAGATCCCAAACCAAACATGTAATAAATGTCAATATGCATGTTATCTTTACGGTTATCAGTACCTCAAAGATTATCTATAATTCTATTATCATTCATCAGATTACATAAAATTGAAATTATAGTCTCAAGATAATAATATCGTCTCAAGATAATAATATCACTAACACTACTGTATGACGTGCAATATAAAATGTATCGATTTGATGATACGAACAACCGAGTAATAGACGCCTATTTTGCTTAGCTACCATAGTTCCAAACGCGAGTACACGCTACCAAAGCTGTTAAATCGACACATGAATAGATCACCAAAATGAGGCAGATCATCATTGCAGAAGCTTGCCAAGTCCAAATCAAGAGGTTTTTTTACATTTCGACAAAATTTTATACAAAAATTAGTAAACTTTCCAAAAGTTATGAGTTCACTTTAAATATTGAGTTGCATCTGTTCATTTCAATTAACTAACTCAAGTTTGGTTGGTCTCCCTCTTCGTCTTAATAATTGTTATACACGCATACTTCCGTTTTAGGTTCTATGAAAACACCACCAAACCCCAGTATTATAATATAAATATGACGACTTTGAGTCATTTTTTTGGTGAAATCAGGCGCAATTTTGTATGACATAACAGATTTATGCGCTGGCTCTTTTTAAGATTGGCTTTATGAGGGCTTAACGATAAAAAAAACTTATGTTGACCACAATCTTTGAAAGCGTACGCCTCAAATATGTGCTTGCTTTTCTTTCTAATGGTGGGCTGCTATCTGTTACCTGCCAGGGGAGTTTCCTTCTGTGTTTTTATAACAGGTTATGCGTTTGCAAAACCGCATTATGAAATAGAAAGTCTCACTTAAACACTCTTTTCCAGTTATTAACTTTTCGTAAACCCAACAATCAAATAATTTTCACCAAAACACAACCCCAAACACCATGATATGCGACTAACAGTTATCATTCACAATTTTCAACAAAAAGTCAACGTTATACCTGAAAAAACTTTTTGTCGTCCGCAACGTAGGGCGAGTCGGAAGCGTCCTCGTAGTCCAATTGTTTCCAGCTTCAGAAACCATCACCAACACAAAATTCAGCACAACTACATTACTCACTTTATAACGATATCCGTAAGATCTACCCTCAATTCACTTACCCCGATTAATTTCATATACTTAATTTTATAACACTTTATGTAGCAGATTGCATCATAAATTCATATTTTGTTGAGAAGGTAATGTGAATAATTCTGCACCCGTTAACTGTGCAGGAGGCACCTGTTTGGATATACATACAGATCATAATCATAGTCGTTTAGCTTGTGCAACAATAGTGAGATGTGTATATTGCTATCTTATTACTTGATGTTAACAACATAATTAGAAATAGCAATAACATATGCAGTAAAATTTAAGTATAGAATTATTTAGAATATAAAATCTAACACGCTAACCGACAAACATGTATTAAAAAAGACAGTAGACGTACCACCGAAAAGGTTTCTAGCAAACCCGCACATTCCTCTTCCACAGCAATTTGTATCTCCAACGTCTCCTACATCTTGACCTCAACCGCATCACATTCCGCTTCAACTTCCAAGACCACAATCAAAAGATTCTCCGATCCCCGTCCCTCTCAGCCTATGCATGACCATTACTAGCCCATCCCGTTGTCTCAAAATCTTTAGTCAACCGCTTCTGTTAACTCCTTTTCCGTTTCTTATGCCTTTATTTTTGGTTCCATATTACACCTATCTTGTGGAGCAGTCATAACTGAAAACCCTGTCGACACAAATCACAAACCATAATCAATTAGTCCGTAACTTAAAACTCTCCCAACCACTTAACATAATCTTCGAATTAGTAAAGAAAAATCTATAACTTCAAACACACAAAGCAAACTTATTATCCACTAAATCGTATGCTCTTCCAGAAAAAAACACCCTAAAAACATAACCCAAAATCATATCCTTTTACAACTAACAAATATGTTTACAACTATAACTAAAAGTCAGTGACAATAAGTTGTTAAACTCAAAACTTGATATTCCAAAATCACTCATTAACGCAAACTAACATTTTCGCACAAACTACTGTATTTCACCGCAAAAATAAGAATCACTCATTAATTTGAAACGACTTCCCGGCATACTCTAGAGGTGCATCCTCCGCATACGCAACCACCACTTCACTAACAGCCGGTGGCACACCAGCGACATCACCCACTCCATTGTCCTGAAGATTCTTCCCTAATTCTTTCCACCGAGCTATAATGATCAAAAAATCTAAGTAATAACATTCATATGAAAAAAAGTCACTTACAATCAGATTTTAATGCGGTAAACCAAGTAAAATGTATAAACAGGAAGAAAAAACAAACTGGGCCTGACAACTTTGGGCTTAAAAATAGACACCAAGCCTAGCGACATGAAACGGCGTGGAAAGATTTTAATTGTCGTGGAATCTTTATATGATTGAAGCTATAACTACAGGTATTTTCCGAGGGCGTTATTTACGGCAGAGACCCTATAGAAAGGGAGTTGTCTGGCAAAGACCCTTTTTAAATCAATTTACAAAACTAACTCTGTTCTCCGCGCCAATAATGGAGCGGACCAAATAACCAACACGTGTCACCTTGTTAGTAAACCAACATTAAAAAAATAAAAAAAAATATTCTCCACGCCATATATGGAGCGGACCACATAAATGCTCTTAATGGTCAAGTCTTGTTAGCTTTTGAAGAAAGTTAGCACCCATTATTAAAGTTCTCCGCGTCTGTTTTCAAAGGAAATTAACTTCTCCGCGCCAATAGTGAAGCGGACACCATATAAAACAAACTATTTCGTTTCCCAATTTAGAACTTCACTTGACAATTTACTGTGGCATTAATTTTGTACGCGTACTTATGAGTTTATAGCATTGACTTATTTTTACTTCGTTATCATACTTAGTAAAAACCAGTCCAACTTCCATGTCTATCATCAGTTCATCTCCTTAGCAATATCTGAATTTTTAGTACAGCAGTTCAAGTAACCATTTTACTTCTTCGTCATATAGATTTTAACTTAAACATGAGTTAAAGTTTGTGCTTAAAAGATTTGATTAATTTAGTATTCTCGAACATGGCATGATTTGTTCCAATAGAGGTATGTTTTATTATTATTTTAATTTAATGTACGTGAGTATTAGTATTAATATTGTGTATTAATTTTTATTATTTAAGATTATCCTGCGAAACTTACATGTAGAAGTAAGATATCTTTGATTGGCGACATTAGGAGTAAATTAGAAGACTCCCCTAAAGAAGCTTTATTTAAGGCATCTTGTTTAGGTTGGCTTTGGGATTTAGACTTTACCAGTGACGAAAAATGTGTATTGATACATTATTTAGGATGTTGTCAAGGATATAGTGCAGAAGAAAATGGCATAAATGACCGTTTCACTTACTATGTAAATGAGCATCAATTATATTTTGGGAGGGATGAATTCTGTTTGGTCACCTCCTTGAAATTTGGCGTGGAATTTAAGGAGTAATTTACATCAGGCCCTATGCCGTTTAGGAGACGAGTATTTGGATCAAGGTATGATGGTCGTGTGATACACGTTGGACAGCTACTAGAAAAGAATTTAAGCGATTCTTTTTATGACTTGAATGACAACGATGTGGTTGGCTTGTGCTTGTTAGCGTGTATGGACTTGATACTTTTAGGACATGAGATATCACATTGTGTCCCAGAATGGTACTATAGGATAGTGGATAATAGGGAAGCGTTTAACATGTACCCATGGGGTTCGCACGTATGGCCCACTCTGTATTGGCAGCTTAGGGATGCGGTAGAATGGCGTGTTCATCATTTTATAAATGACCTTCCAGAAGGGAAAGTGCATAGCTATACGCTAATTGGATTCACATGGGCATTCAAGGTATTTTTTCTTTAGTAATATTAGTAAATTTAACATACAATAATTGTAACATTTATTATTTTTTTGCAGACCTGGATATTAGAGAGCTATAGAGCAAATAGTGTGCATCTTTATAGATATGTACATAACCATCCTAGAGTCAATCGTTGGAGGCGTTTGAGAAGGTTTTATCGAAGGCACCTTCCCACTTTAATAGACGTAAGTAGTTATTAATTATTCGTTTAGTTTTGAAATGTTTTATTACAACACTAATTACATAAATAATTTTTAGGGAGTTGTGCCTGTAAATATAACACCAGATCCGAGGAGGCTCAGGCACGTTGGTGGATTGACAGCAGGGCGTATTTTGATGGTGAGATACACGATCATCTGCCGATACCTCCTCGTGCTAATCCATACGTCCGTGATGATGTTCCACAAGACGTATATCATCTTTTGAGTGAACATTCCAAACAGATAAAAGATGTGTATGATTTAATCAAGGTAAATTTCTTGACCTAGTTTGTGTTATATTAATTATTATAATAATACGTGTTTAGTAGTTTGTTTAATTATTTTAAGCAGGATTTGAGGCAACCAGAAACTTGTGCAGCCCCGGTCAATCATGGTGTTAGTTTGTTGCTGAGTGGTGTGCCTCGTACGCATGTATAATTTATAAAGTCATTTCAAGTGAATATATATTATATTATTTTGGTGTAAATTAAAATAAAATAAAAATGTTGAAACGCAGGACTTCATGGGTCCGTCTAGAAATTTTGATGACCCTCCGAGTAGTCAATTTTTCGAGGGTGTTTGGTCGTCACCTAATACGCCGGTGTATCCACAATCTTTCCGTAATAGTGCCCAAATGCCTACACACGGTCAACCAAGTAATATGAGGAACATGTCACCCGTCCCCACTCCACAAACTAACACGGGGCCACCATTAGGATTTTCTATGAACAATCGTGAGTCGGTTTCTCGCATGGGCGAATGTGGTCCATCGAACACTCATGCTGAACACGGTGTTGTATTTGTAAGTCTACCATTGAGGTTTATGGTTTTTACAGTTGTATTCGCTATCTTTGTATATCTTTAACGAATTGTTTATACTATTTTTAGGATGGCATGAATCGAGAAAAGAGAGAATGTCGACCTGGAAGACAAAAGCAAAGTCCATATGTTTCGTTGCCTCCAACGACGATATTAGTCCCGAAACGAGTTAGGAAGACCAAAACCAAGCAGCATTCCCAGAACATATCTTCTTTGGATTTTAATATTCCAGCGTCAGTCATACTCGATAACGTGGATTTTTCTAAGGTGATTATTATGATATTTAAATATTTAACTAATTTAAGTATAAGTTAGATAATTACTCTTTAAATATGAATTTTGTTGTATAGGTTCGTCGAGAATGGTATGAGGAATTAATGACATTAAAGGCCTTATCGTATTTATTTGGACTGCCACATAAGGGGTTATGTTGTCGAACCAGAGTTTTGGTTGTCACTAGTTCCTGATTACACTGGGACTCTCAGTGTTACTTCATATATTCCATAGGAGAAACGGGATTGGTTGACTGACGATGTAAGTTTATCAACTAAATTAATTTTGCCTATTTAGTTTAAATTGTATGAACATAGCTAAGTTATATTATTTAAATGCATAAACAGCAAATGAATGCATGGATAGAGTTAATAATTCGAACTAGGCCCCCTCCATAGTATGTGGACAGTTGCAAAGGGAAAGACTACAACACTAGACCCACTGGAAAACAAGTTCACTTTGGATTTCGTACTTCATTAGAGGAACTATTAATGGCACGAGCCCGCCGTACCCTTCGTGAGATGTTGTAGAATGGGTACGTATTAATTTGTATATGTTTATTGTGTTTAAAATATGTTATAATGCTTATTAATATAATTAAAATGTTATCTGTAGGTTTTTTTGCCAATCATGCATGGCAATCACTGGGTCCGTGTGTTATAAACCTAAATTTATCAACTTTCACTATATATGACTCGAACCATTATCTTGAAAGAGGGCAGATGATTTGTGACAACTTAGAAATTGGACAAATACATTGAATCTGTTTTTGTTTACTGATGGTCACTTTCAATGAACAAGACGTCCTCCGTATAAATTCTCGTATAGTTACAACCCATCAGGTGTCATGGTCCTACAACAGGAAAACAGTTACGACTGTGGCATTATTACATGTTGGCTATTAGAGCAACTTATTCAAGGAAGATCGCCCGAGTACATAAGTCAACCTACAGCCTTCTTTGGACAGTTTAGACTTGAAATGGCAAGAAGGTTTTATGCACAACATTGTGAGGAGACTGATGGTTGTGGTTATGATGAGGTTTGATGTTGTTTGTTTGTATTTTATAGACGTATTTTAAATAAAAGGTTTTCATTTGTCATGTGACATACGTTATTTGCGTGTTCTTTAATGTAGTATTTAGTGTTTATTTGAAATAGAAAATCAATACAAAAAAACGATTACATCACATAAAAGTAAGACGTATGTAAAACAGAAAGGCAATAAAAACAGAAACTTAAAAAACGATTACATCGTACCAATAAAGCATTACATATGAGCAATACTATTATTTTTTATCAGTTTTAGATGCTACAATATAAATTCATTTTGGCGATGGTTGTGAAAAATAAGTGATTCTTTGTATGGTCCAAGAAAAAAAGAACCAGTGTTTCCTTCAATCCCTGGTACCGTTTCCAAGCTTTCCGAATTACGATTCCATACTTTTAGTTGGTGAAACCATAGTTGCGGGTTCTCATTAACCTGAACTATTGGTTCAACAGAATTGTTAAATCCTAATAATTTTGGGATTTGCTCTATAGACATCTCAATGTTGAATAATTCTTGAACTGAATTAACAAACACACCAGTAATTTGTAACTGCCAAGCACGGAATACACGTGCGTATTCAGTGTTGTAAGATCCCGAAATCACCAAAGTATCTCCTAACTGGACAATATAGTAAGGTGGTGGAATTGTGGAAGTTATCACATTAGGAATGTCTATAATTTGAAAGTAGCAGTCAATCAAATCAAATGATATAATCATGTAGGATTTGGACCAGTTACCGTTAGGGAAAAAATTCTTTTCAGACCCAACCCAATATAATTTACTGTCAACCACGGCTTGACCTGACCGTTTTAACCTAATTGTGTTGCGTGGTAAACGGTCATTTCCGAGATTGATCCAAGTGCTTGAACTCATTTTTCGCACCGACACATACCATGGACCCTCACCATAGAATGGGTAGTTTATTTTTAAAAGGATCGGGTCTAGAGTGGTCGGGTTGATACCAAAACCAAAAATCATTTTTGGAGAATCAGGTTGGTTTAAATAATTTGGTGTTAAAATTGTTACTATTTTTGGAATAGACGAGTTGAACAACACAAATGCAAAATCATTAGCATATGAAAAGCACCATATACCTTTAGAAGTACCAACATGTTGAATCTCATCTAGATTTTGAAGATAATGTAAAGGGGTGAATGTCAAGTTATCATCGACCATATACATTCGACCGTTTGTGACATGCTTACATTCCAAAATGAAAGAACATGTGGATGAATAACGCGAACCATATTCTCGACGAAAGCTTTGACGGTCTATGGTTGCTCGCCATCGTCGTGATACCCTACGAAACCGAAGTAAAGAAACGACAGGAAATCGCAACATGATTTGTCTTTGGATTTCAAATGGTATGTAGGTAGACATATTAGTTGGTGTTATCTTTAGAAAAACTGAATTTGATAAATGAGCCTAATATGTTAAGTTATTTATAGAAAATGAAACACATTCTTTATACATTATGGGATATGACGCTTCACTGAAATTATGTTCTTCGCTTGAATATTGAAGCGACCAATGACGTCAGCATACACTTTATACACTATGGAATATGACACTTCACTGAAAAAGTGTTCTTCGCTTGAATATTGAAGCGACCAATGACGTCAGCATACACTTTATACACTGTGGGATATGACACTTCACTGAAAAAGTGTTCTTCGCTTGAATATTGAAGCGACCAATGCCGTCAGCATACACTTTATACACTGTGGGACATGACACTTCACTGAAATCATGTTCTTCGCTTGAATATTGAAGCAACCAATGACGTCAGCATACACTTTATACACTGTGGGACGTGACACTTCACTGAAATCATGTTCTTCGCTTGAATATGGAAGCGACCAATGACGTCAGCATACACTTTATACACTGTGGGATATGACACTTCATTATCTCGACCCACAAATAAAAAACGCGTCTATAAATACTATAAAAATTGTATCGTCACTACATTGTACACTAAACCTTCCAAGTAACATAATGTCTACGCAACCCACTAACTTTCGTAACAAAATAGAACATAATTTTGCTAGTTCTTCATCTCAACCAAATATGCCACAACCTTCTTCCCCCATTAATCCAAATTCTGTTGAAAACCCAGTTAGGATCATTCCAGGTCCGGCTGGTCTCATTCAACAAGCTAAGATCCTTAAGACTTCACTTGGTGTCGACTGTGGAATACCAACACAAGAGATTGCTATTCTCTTACGTGAGGATGCTGGTGAGGATGAGCATTTTAGCGGTGATCCATGGATTTGCGCGGTTCAATATGAAGCTGATCAAGGGAGAATTATAACTGGTTGTTTAGGCAGTATTGAAGCCCACCTTACCCCTAAAAGAAAATTTGAAAAAATTGTAGCAGTAATCAAGACATGTACACCAAATGCACTGGGTGATCTCACTGTAATACTCAAAGATCTAACTGGAACTATTAACGACACAATTCATCATAAAGTGGTTGCACATAAGATATATGAACAATTGTTCAAGGTTGGGGTTGTTTTGATACTACAGAACGTTTCAGTGTTTATCCCTAAAACATCAACTTACTATCTAAACATTACATTGAAGAATGTAGTGAAGGTATTTCCTAAGGATGTAGTGTTTGAGTTTTGAATGTCTTAAGTTGTTATTTCTAGTTGTATTCGGTAGTTGTATTCGGTCGTTGTATTCGGTAGTTGTAATCATTTGAATTATGTTTTATATCATCGTTATCTGTATTGGGTATTTTTACTCCTTTGATATTTTCAATCCTTTGAATTCCCACTTTAAGTTTATTCAAAATAAACAACGTTAAATTACATATGAAACTGGAAAAGGAAACAACGAAACCTTAATAGTACAAACATTAAACCATAGGCCGTTACAAATAGAAACATAAATAGATAATAGAAACAACAAAAACATCAAAAACAACTAAAATAAAAAAACCAACAACAAGAACAAACACATAAAATAAATAACAGCTTGACAATCATCATTCTCATGTGAAAAACGTCAACTTAATTGAGTACTTGATCTCGTGGGTGGCTTATTAGAGTTAATGATTCTTTGTAAGGCCCAATAATAAAAGACCCAACATTTCCTTCTAGTCTTTATGTTGTGAAAGACCTGTATTTGTTGACTCCATACTTGTAGAAGCGTAACTGGTCTAACTTGATCCATGACCGTCACTTCAAATATAGGTTTTGTGTTTATATTAAATCCTAGTAACTTTGGCTAATGGTTTAACACCCCCAAATTTACATGCAGCGGAATACATCTTTGGGTGCTAAACAATGATACAATAACACATAATTTATAAAGAACGACTCGAAAAGAGACGTTTCAAATTTATCGTTCCTAAAACATTTGTCAGAGTAGCGTAGTCCCAAGTAATCGTTACCAAAAGATAAGTTAAAACAACATATTAGTTTGTTTTAAAAATGGAACGATAAATAAATCAAAGAGTTTGAACAACATAGCAGTGCACAACTTCATTCCCGTAACCTCCAAGCTTCCACTTCCTGACTACCTGAAATACATGTGAGTAAAACAATCAGCAAAAATGCCGAGTGAATCTATAGGTTTATGTAATCAATTTGAACACAAGCAAAGGATTATAAGTTTGTGGCATGCTTATAAGCATCAAATAATAATTTGCATCAACAATGATAATTGTATATAGCATAAATTGCAATAAGCTCATGGAACCGAGCCCTTAAACACTCCTTTTAGAGGTCTGATAAGACAGGAGATTTATTAATTGTCGGTTACCTCCAGATTATTGGTACATTGCCGTATACCTGACTTCTCAATACAATATGTCCAAACAGTGTGGAGGTCGGGCCTAAGCTTCTGTGACAAGTCCACACAAACTGAACCGGGGCGGCTTCCCCCATAGATCTATTAATTGTACTAGCGGCTAGCCCATCATAAGATAGTTAACGGTCCATAATTGAGGCTTTAACAAAGGCAATCACTTAATGCAATTTAAAGGCAACCACGGGTCCATTCATAAAAGGACAAGCATACCATAAAAATCTTGCGTTCTAAGTTTATAAAACATGTATTCCCCCTCGCGGGTTTTTTAAATCATATAATTGCGCAAACGAGGCTATAGACTCACCTTAGCCAATAGTGGTAATGAGACGATCGCCGACGATAGATGATGCCTTTCAAACACGAGAACCGCAACCTATCAAATAAGGTGCGTTCATTAATAATAGACTCGAGAAATAAACCATACATAAGAATATAAAACTAGACTCATAAAATCACGGCAAACTCGAGAGAAAATGATATAAATAACTTCATTATACTCTACTACACATTTACTTAACCATTTTATACTTCTAACAAAGTCCGCCGGTACATACTACATGTACTAGCTTATTTACCCCTTTTAAACTCGTCAACCGTTTGTGAAACGACTCGATAAACTAACTTAATATATATAGAAAGTCCTCCTACAAGTTTATCAAATGAAATTACTTTTAAAGTCTTTTACCCGACTCATTTTCAAACTACAAAATCCGGACAGATTTACGTTAATTTTTCATACAACCATTTTAACTTATTTAAACAACTCCGTTTACAAAACCGACACTCGGGTTTTAAAGTAAACTCAACCTATAAAATAAACACCTCATTATCTGTAGGTTACACATTTCAAAACTTCAATTTATAGTCCCCTAGATTCGATCCAAATATCGACAACAACTATTTGTAGTGCCGATACTCGTCTCCCGGTACACGATCATTCAAAACATCATAACTTCGCGCTCGTTTGGAGCTAGAAGCTCTACCTTATATCAAATCGAAGCTAATAAAATTATCTACAACCCTAGGCTATAAGTTAAGCCTTTTTCAAAACATAAAAATTCGGATTTTACAGTTTACTTACTGTTATAAAATGACTATTAAAAACTTGTATAAAATCAACTTTTTGATCAAAACCAACCATAGAAATGTTCATTCCTATACCCTAACATCAACATATATGAACCATAACATCTAAATCATCATAAAAATTAAAACCTTTGAATCAAAATGAAGTTTTTAACAAAGTTTTTAGCAAGAACACCATGGATCATGCCAAGAACACCATGCATGATCATGGTTTCTACCTACCAACATCAAGAAAATAAAAAGTGCTTGCATGTAAGAATTTCTTATACCATTGTGATCCTTGATCAAAAATAAGAATGGGTCTAGCTTTATATTAGCTCAAATCATCCTAAATCTTGAGTTAAATTGAAATTTGTATGTGTTTGGTGATGGTGGTTGATGTTTCGGCAAAACAAGAGAGAGAAAGAGATGGTGGGTGAAATTTTGGAAGTGAAAAATGAGTTGTGTGTGTTTGGTTTGGGTTTTTATATAGTGGGGTAGGGTGTAGTTTGCAAATATTGGATAGTTATGGACCAAAATTCAACATTTAAGTTAAAAAGCGGGAAATGACAAAAAGTAAATTTTACAAATATTTACGGGACTCATGTTTCGTAAAAATACTTTTTAAAAGTTTAAACGCACACGAAAAATACTATAACGACTCGATACATAATTAAAATGATATCGTCGAAAGTATTAAATAACGAAACGATCGATAATAAAATATAAAAATATTGGCATCCGTCGGTATCGCGATCACTAGTAGTCCTAGTTACTCGTTAAAATATTAAAATATAATATTTAATATCGGTTTCAACTTAAACCGTTAAACATAAATTTCGGTCATAACAGCGGAAGGGTCATTGGGTGTTACTATCATGGTTCAATCTCATAATCATAGAAAACGGCTCAAAACAAGTCGTTTTAATAAACATCCATTCATTTTCATTCAATAAAAGTACAATTTCATTCACGGTCCCAGATAACTTCAAGTTTACAAAACCTAGTAAATGGTAAAAATTATTTGAATGGATATAATTTATAAAAGCGGGCCAAAACATTTCAAATATGCAAGCTTCACGAAACCGCCTTCATCGAGTGCATTCTATATGGACCTGAGATAAAACATGTTAAAAAGTCAGCAAAATTTGCCGAGTGAATCTATAGAGTTTAATTTAAATAAAGAGAACACAAGTATTCAAAATAACCTTCCATGGTTAATAATTTATCAAAGACAATTATGTTGTACGGACATAATTATCGTGTCATTACATAAGTCTCGTGACATTGAACATTAACATATATTATTTCAGCCCAACACACCTAGCCAAGTGCGTATATTTCTCTTATACAATGCATCCGATGTTTCATTACTAGTGCATCACAACACCACGCGAGAGCTAGTCGCGACCGGACTGGGCGTCACCCCGATAGATCTATCTGTAGCATTAGTGTTATCCCGATTAACAATTCACGATTCATGGGTCTTTTAAGGCTAAACAAACTTATGTAATAACTTTCATCTAAATATACAATTAAGTTTCTTGTGTTCAATTTTAAAACAATCATGAGTTTATCACAACCTATAGTTGTACCTTTCAATTTCAATAAATACTTTTTAAGTAAATAGGGTTCTCACAACTTCTCGTTGCACCCATTAATGGGGTTTCCACAACTTCTCGTTCTACCCTTTATTTTAATAAAACAAGCATGTTCTCCCCCTCGCGGGTTTTATAAAACAAGTAAACATGTTAAAAGCGAGGCTATAGACTCACCTTAGCCATTAGTGGTAATGAGACGATCGCCGACGATTAGTGATGCCCGTTTAAACACGAAAACCGCAACCTACCAAATAAGGCGCGTTCGTTAAAAATCGAATTAAGTATAAATCATACTTAAATAATATAAAAATCAAAATTACAAAACCAAGACAATCCCGAAAAATTTAATAATACAAGTGTTATTACTATACCCTTTTATTCAACACTATTCTTTTTAACAATTGCACTCTCGATATTGACCCGTCTTAAGACGCCAAGTCAACGCAAGTCAAACTATCATTTTACTTCTCTCGGACCAGTAACTAAGTCATTTATAGAATGACTTAACACTTGAGTAAATCACCATGTCCAATGGCGAATACTCAACTCACGCCACATAATTATTGAACTACATGTCCAAAATACCAATCAGCATGTACACTCCAAATGTACACACCAAGGAGATTTGCCTACATTGCACCTTGAAACTTAAATTATGAACGTCATTCACCGTTTTGCTTCCTAAATTTCGTGTTGAATATCTTGAAGCATCTTATGTCATTCATTATACCATATTTTTATTTGATGCTCATTATGAGATTTATTTCTCATTGTTGTAAAATCCACAAGACATGTGTGTATATATAAATATTCTTTGAGCCGTTAGAAAGTGTCGAACAATACATTTAATGGAGAAACTGTAGGGGCAGTATAAACAGGTCAAAACTTAAAAGTAAAACCTGCGTTTTTAAAATAAAATAGTCAAACCTGCACAGAACTTGCAGGGGTATTTTAGTCATTTTGTATTGGGTTTCAGGTCTCGGGAAAAACTAGAAAGTCGTCTGAAACGTCGTTTTGCATCAAAATGCTTTAGACTCCGAGTCCTGGAGATGTCGTTTATCGGGTCAATTAATCGACTCATATTAAAAGTTAAATCTGATAGAAAATTTAGAACATGAGTTTTAAGCGTTTCTAAGCAGTTTTGATTTCATTTGAGATCGTAAAATTTTAACGAATATTATTTTACAACTAACTAATACTAGTTGCATGTGAAAATGTTTAAAAATAGAAACGTTACAGGATTAGCAATTACCAGATTAATGGTGTAATTTGAAAACGAATAATATATTTTCTTAAAAGCATGTTGTGTCGAGTATCTTACATAGAATACACATGTGGATTGTTTTATTCTTTTCATATATATGACTCCTTTGTCATTCGATATTATTTTTATTTTCTTCTAACCTTCCACTGATTTGGGTTGAGTTTCGAAGTTTTGTCTTCACATTCTTCGTCGATATTTTTATCGCGTGTCTCATGGCGTTTCCGTCTAACCTTATAACCTTTTGAAAACTTAACAGCTTGTAACCATTTCATTGGTTGTTTTATGAGCTACTATTTGTCACTTTTTGCAAACCTTTGGCTACTTTATACGTTGTCATGATGTCACCTTATAAATAAATCTGATATTGTTTTACGATTATTTTCACCAATTGTTTTTACTTTGGTCTTATAAAATACTTTTTGTAACATTAAAAGTTGCTTATCGAGTATCTCACAAATTACTTGTATGCTATAAATTTATAAACTATTTTTAAATTCCATTTTACAAATGGCATGGTTTATATAAACATAAGAAACGTAATACTTTTTGACGAAACTGAGCACTCCATTGCTATTCCTAAATTATACATGGCCTGATCACCTATGTCTAATTTAGAAGGAGCCATGCTAGGCTGAATAGTAGTCACCTTAAAAATCTTGATAATAATCAACTTTTTACTTGTATTTATGATAAAGATAAATAAAATGAAATAAAGTGAAAAGAAGTTTTGAAAACCTTTATATTTTATGCAAGTAGCACAATTTCTATGCATCCGCATACGTTTTCTTACCTTTTCTTAAACGAATTACACGCTTACGAATACGTTTTTACTCGACGATCGTTTTTCAACTTGTTGCTTCATTTTGTCTTATAACTGATTTCTTTTGACTGTTCGTCTAATTACTGACTGTTGATAAAAGACTTGAAAGTCTCGATGTTTTATCCTTCCTTCTTGTCCAATCTTCTTTATGTGACTGGGTAGATCTTTGGAATGTCTTCGCACGTGAATAATGAATTATCACTAGAGTGATTTCCGTATATCCGGGATGACGTCCGTCACTCTCGTTTGTCTCAAAATCCACTCTTGTGAACCGTGTTTTGACTTCTCTCTTTAAACACTAACATCGTCCATTTGATTTGTTTTAATTACAAGTGATTAATAGGAATTTTATTTTATTAAAAAAAAAATTGTATGGATCTTATTTTCGATCATGTATCGACCACCGCTAAGTTAACGAATTGATTTTGGTGAACCATCGACCGCACTAACAAAATTGACAACTTGTTTAATCTATTATTTCTTATCGTCATACCATCAATTCCTTTATTTTATTATTCTCTTTAAGGATTCATACGACATTTGCTTCGTTCTCTTTTGTACTGTTGATTTCGTACTAATTGTTGGCCATTATTTCCATTCGTATTCGTTTGTTATCTTGTCACATTTCGAAACCCGAATATATCCCATGTTTATTTTGAAATAATAAACACCTTTATGAACTTCTACAACATATTATAAAAATTTTATGGAACTTGTCTACATTTTCTAATGATTTTCAATTATCGAAATAACTATCATAAGAAAAAGGTCAAATTTATACAACATATTTTGTATAACTAAAATTAATGTTTAAAATAAAATTATGCTCTATCTTTTGAACTAATTAACTTGTCATACTTTACTTTAATGTAATGAAATTACCGGTTTAATTTATATTCCTAATAATAATTTAATTTAAAAGTTATATTTTCTAAATCGTAACCATCAATATGAGTTTAATTAATAAATTTATGTCATTCTTTCAAAGTTTCTTAAGACAACCAAAATAAATTAGGAAGCTATTTAACTTCTATTTTTAATATGTCATCTTTATCAAGAAAGTACCTCAATTGAGTTTTAAGGTAATACCAAATCCGGGATGGATAATTGTGACAAATGTTACTTTAATGTTAATATTTAATTCTTTCTTCGCTCTCATTTTTCTAGTATTGTGAATTATTATGTTTTACGGTTACGTGATTCGAGATCCCTCGTCGATCGTCAACCTTAAATCATTTTACCACATCTTGTCCGTTTATGCGTTTATTGAATTCATTTTTATCTCGTCATGTTCCTCGTATTTAAGATCACTATTTTATTCTGAGTTTAAAATGAATCTCGGGAAGCAGTGTATAAGAAGAGACGATAAGTGTCACCAGGATTTATGCGTGTACTTGTGAAATGATTGAGGACCGAATCTCTTAATGAATGGAGTTAATAAATTCGTTACAACCTCGAGGCGTATGTTGAAGCCGACACCGCAAGTGGAAAGACTCTTGAGATCAAGTGGTTATTATCAAGTGTTCGTTCAAGGTTTTCTCGATGATTAACGGTAGAGATCTATACTCGATGTTTATGTTCGACCTTTTCTTTTATGTACTTATATGATGTGTGATCTAGTCAAATAATCGTAAGTTGTGAGAACTTGAGACGGCATCATCCGATGACGTCCGATCATGTAGAACACATATTATGCAATATCTTTTTGACTTTCAACGACGATGTTTATTGAGACTTTAATGCGCGTTGGCGAAAGTGAGATGGTGTCTTTGTATTATCTTTTGAGTAGGGTCCCGCGTGTGAGCACCCTCTGATGACGAAAATGTTTTTCTTGTTAGTTCTTTTTTATGTGTGTCCATGGCTATCCGGCTGATGAATATCCTTTAATTTGCAACATTCTTTTTAACTAGACTTACCCGAAAATCCTGTCATCTATTCTTGTCGTCGAATGAGCTTCGTGTGATTCATAAAATTATCATGTGTCAGGCTTGACGGGTGACTGGTGGATAAGTATTTATTTATTCCTTTTTGGTGAGATACAACTTGACGACAAATTGCGTTTTGTAAAAGAACCAGTGGAGATCGTGGATCGAGATTCACGTGGGAACGTGAGGATTTCGTTATAAGGAATGCCCTCATCCTTCCGGGTAGTGAACAACTCGTGTATGAGGCGAGTTGAGCGCCGGGACGTCGCTCCCTTAAGGTGGTGAGGATGTAAAACCCGTAAAAATAAGGTCATAATTTAATTCTATTTTCAAATGTTTAACGTTATAAAATACTTCAAAATAATTGAAAATACAATTAAATTATGACCTTATTTTTACGGGTTTTATAAATGGTGAGCTGGCATCCCAAGGACGAATATATCTCTTACTGATGATATCGAACCATTATCTAATGCCCAACCACGGAGAACTCTTATTCCTTTATTTAAGTAACTTCCCCATATTACGACAGAGTTTTGTAATTGAGATATATAAAACGGAGGCGGTAACCAAGCTCTTACCACTTCAGGAATACCCTCAGTTTGAAAGTTGTGATGAACCATATCGAACGAGACAAGCAAGTACCTTTTGTATAAAGTGCCATGATCACATGCATACAACTCAGAACCAATCCAGAAAATTTTCCCCACAACAACAGCTTGACCGGCCCTTTTGATCCTGACCCATTCATGTGGCAGTCGATCGTCTTTGATTCTAGTCCATTCGTTCAACGTCATTGTAAACACATACACCACCCATGGTCCAGGACCTTCTGACAGTAAATGAATTTTAGAAACATTGGTTCGAGTGTGTCTGGCAGAACACAAAAACCAAACAGCATCTTCGAAGATGTTAGTTCATCATTGATGTATGTGATAAGTGTAACACTTCTTTGGATGGACACCGAACCACCAATGCAATATTATCACCGCATACAAAGCACCAAATTCCTTCAGATGTAGCAAATGGTCGTAGAACAGGGACATTTACACGGGCAACTAGAGGGACAAATGTTAAAGTAGTATTAACCCTAAACATGTATCCGGTAGTTCCATTTTTATATGCCAGAATAAACGAACATGTGTCTGAATGACGAGCAGCATATCGACGACGAAAGCTTGGTCAGTCTATGGTTGCCCGCCATCTTCTTGAAACCCTACGAAAATTCGCCAAGGAATCCGCCGGAAAACGCAACATGATTTCTCGTTGTATTTCAAAAGGTATGTATCTTGACATGTTTGGATTGTTTGAGATTCGGTGAAAATATTTTGTATTCAATAGGATGTATATATAACAGTTCAACCAATGACGTCAGCATACACTTGATACACTGTAGGATATGACACTTCACTGAAAAAGTGTTCTTCGCTTGAATATTGAAGCGACCAATGACGTCAGCATACACTTTATACACTGTGGGACATGACACTTCACTGAAAAAGTGTTCTTCGCTTGAATATGGAAGCGACCAATGACGTCAGCATACACTTTATACACTGTGGGACATGACACTTCACTGAAAAAGTGTTCTTTGCTTGAATATGGAAGCGGCCAATGACGTCAGCATACACTTTATGCACTGTGGGACATGACACTTCACTGAAAAAGTGTTCTTCGCTTGAATATGGAAGCGACCAATGACGTCAGCATATAAATATACACTGTGGGACATGACACTTCACTAAAAAAGTGTTCTTCGCTTGCATACGAACTCCTTCCATATAAATATACACAAATCGAATAACTTAATTCATAAAAATCACCAACATACAAATGAACTCAAATCAACAGAAATTTGTAAATGAGTATTCTGATGATGACGTACACGAGGATACTGGTTATGCTTATGATCCAAATTTTACAAAACCAGGGTCCTCATTTGCTTTCTTATCAAATGATGAAAATGAGGATTCTGATGATGGTGAAGGTCCAAATTTTACCAAACCTGGTTCCTCATGTGCGTTTTCACCAGACGACAATGTTGAGCAACAAGAACAAGTGAGTTGTAATGATTGGGACACACAACCACAAAAACCTTTTTACCATAAATGGAAAAAATTTATGCCATTTATGCGTGATGTTCCAGAAACCCCTTTATACACTTCCAAACCTGGTCAGCCTAGTCATACAAATAAAGATATGGAAGTGCATGTCGGTAAAAACCTTTTTAAATAGGGAAGAATTAGACCTAGCTATTAGGTTGAAAGTGATCAAAGAAGGTTACCAATTTAGAAAAGATAGAACGAACCTAGATAGAGCTGACTATAAGTTTTATCATTTCAACGACTGTAGTTGGAAGATTTGGTCTAGGCGACGGGTTAATACAGATGTTTTTGAAATTACCCGAATGAATGATATTCACACTTATTCCAAAACACAAACATATCCAAACCATCGCAACGCAAACAAAAAGGTCATAGGTTACATTATGAGGGAGAAGCTAAAAGATAATAAGAGTGATTTAAAAAGTAAACAAATACAATAAGATATCATGGCACAGATAAAATTAGTGTATCTTATCAACAAGCGTGGAGAGGTAAGGACTATGGGTTGGATATGATACGAGGGTCTCCATACGAATCTTTCGAAATGCTACCATATTACTGTTACAACTTAGAAAAAACCCAGCTACAGTCACACGTATCAAGACAAACGAAGAAGGAGTGTTCGAAATGCTATTCATCGCGTTGGGTGTTTCAGTAAGTCATGCTCATACTTTCATTAAAAAAGTTGTCCGCATTATCTTAATTCAAGTCACACTAATGTATTCAATGTCATATCACAGGTGCGAACTTTTCTTAATCATCTACGCCCTATGCTCATAATAGACGTTGCAGATTTAAAGGGTCTATACAAGGGTACTAATTTGCTGGCTGTAGGCATGGATGGAAACAATCAGATTGTTCCTGTCGCATATGGTATATGTAGAGGTGAAACCAGTCCAAACTGGTCATGGTGGATGTCTGTACTTAAAGAGTGTATAGGTGTCAACCCCAATATGATTTTCATTTCTGACAGACATGTTGCTATCGCATTGGCTGTACGCAACGAGTTTCCATTAGCGTTTCACGGTATATGTTGTCGCCATTTAATGATGAACCTTTCTTTAAAAAAGGTAAAACAAAGTGTCTGTTCTAGAAAATATGCAAGGCGTATACCGTAGATGAATTTGCAAGGAAAATGGATACGCTACATGTTGTTCAACTTGATGCATACAACAAGCTAATGGAAGCGAACCCTCAAAGATGGTCTCGGGCGTATTCTCCACGACCTCGGTACAATTATGTACATCTAATAGTGTTGAATCAGTAAATAATTGTACTAGGAAAACACGAAAGCTCCCTATCACAATGATGACCGAGGCATTTCGAGGAATGGTGCAAGAATGGTATTATAATCGCAGGCAAGATGCAGGTACAAATCTTAAAGTATTATTAGCCACTTTATTTTAATAAAAACATCATTTATTAATCTAAGAACAATTTTTTCTTTATGCTGCAGTGAATATGAAGTATGAGATCACGGACTGGGCAGCGGATAAAGTGATGAAAAGAAAATTGAAAAGCGCTAATTGGCAAGTTTGCGGTGTGAATAAAAATCAATTTCAAGTATCGGATGGCCAATATAATCGTGAAGTCAATCTGATGAACGGTACTTGTGAATGTCGCAAATGGCAAATTTCAGGGATACCTTATGGTCACGATATTCCGGTGACCAAGTTTTTGCATTTATCCGACTGCGTACATTTTGTAGCAGACTGGTTTAAAAAAGAAAAGTATTAAGCTACATACGCAGAATCAATTTATTTTGTTGGAGAGAAACATGAATTGGAGTATCCAAGCCATGTTCGTCCGGTTATTCCTCCTGTAATGTACAGCCGACAGCCTGGCCGACCTAAAAACACAAATAGAATCTTGTCTCAAGGAGAAGAACAAGGACGATACACTGTAGCAGATGCAATGAAGTGGGTCACAAGTGAGATCAATGCAAAAAATCATACATCCCTGAGCCATCAAAAATGTTCCCAAAAAAACAAGTAGAAAAACAACCAAACAACTCAACAACATGAGACAATACACTCATACGTTAACTCCTTTCATGAACCAACAGGAAAATCATTTAAGACTTATGAGGAAAATACTTCACAACCCTGGAAAGTACACGAACATAGCCAACATATGCAATACCAGGCACATCCATATCATCATGATCAATATCCATCACAAGCTTACAACCCAAATGTATCACATCCATATAATTATGATCAATATCCATCACAAGCATACAATCAAAATATATTCAGTTCTAAAAACTACAATGAAAACACAGGACCATCAAACCAGTATGATCTAACCACATACCCATCTCAACCATTTGATCATTGTGGGTCACAACAGAATGCTTCTCAGCATCTTAACAATATCAACCCCAGCTGACCAAACAGTTTGTTCAACTTATTTTCTTAATAAATTAGTTTGTGAATTTTATGCATCTTGTAATAAAGTGTCTCATTATTGTAATATATTTTCTTGTAATATATTCCTTAGATTGACAGTCTCTCATAAGGTTGTTGTGCAAACGTATATTATTAGGTACATTTAATGTGTATATATAACTAACAAAAACCTAAATTTTGTAAAACAATAATTTAAGATTGACAACTATCTCGACACTGTGGGACATGACACTTCATTGAAAAAGTGTTCTTCTCTTGAATATGGAAGCGACCAATGATGTCAACATACACTTTATACACTGTGGGGCATGACACTTCACTAAAAAAGTGTTCTTCGCTTGAATATGGAAGCGACCAATGACGTCAGCATACACTTTATACACTGTGGGACATGACACTTCACTGTTGGATACGACACTTCACTGAATCACTTCCACTACCCGTAATGCATTATAAAAAATTCTGACGGATTCTCTATTATTCAACTTTATTGGTTTTTGTTCTACATATGCATATAAATACATATGCATCTTTTTGTTCTACCTCACTTGAATCAATAACAACATGTCAACATTCACAAACAATATGTTTGAGTTTGGTGTTCATCACAACGGAATTTTCAAACTTACCGCACTAACATATGAACACGGTTCGTTACTCAATATCAACGTTCCAGAAATGGATTACCAACAGATGCTTACATATATTTCAACCAAATTAACATGTTTATATCACGCAACAATACAAGTGTACGGTCTTTATTACAAGTTGCCACCAAACAACATGTTAAATGGTATGAAATCACTTCACACAAATCATGATGTTAACATTATGTATGACATCGCAAAGGCTGCTGGGAAGTTAGAAATTTACGTCTCTCATCATCCTATTGATCTAAGCACGGCCTTAGTTCTGGAAGATGGTTCATTAGAAGACTCATTTGCAAGTATCATTTCTGAAGAAACAAAACTCAAACAACAAGAAGCACTCAATTATCTACACCAAATGCTGACAAGAAAAAACAAAAACCCCGATTACTATGACTATGTTTATAGCGAGTTTGGCTTCCTTGGAAAACAAAAACCTAAAACACCATATACACAAACCCGTTTCAATTTTCTTGTTCACAATCGTGGCCAACTTGTGATCGATGAAACAAATAACACAAAGTACGTCAATGGTGGACAATTGACCATCAACATTCCTAGAATGAAACTACAAGCTCTAAAACAATATTTTAATAATATTGTTGATAAACAAATTCATGCTCTTTATTACAAAGTACCGCACAGAGCTTTTCAAGCACCGTGAAACTAAGAAACAACTATGACATGCATGTGATGTTCGATATTTCGGCGGTAAAAGGAAAGTTAGAAATCTACATTGACCATGAACATGTTAATTTTATTATACACAAACATATAATATCAAATGACAGGCTAGCAAGAATGATGTATGATGTCATAACAGACTACAAGGATGACAGTGAAGAAGAAAAAAGAGAATCCACACAAAATGATTTCACTATCAATCAAATGGTTGAGTGGGCTGAACAAGAGCACTTTCAGAACGAGGAAACTAAATTAGGGAAACGTCCAATGGCTATTTCAAATAAACGATTGTAATAAATAATGGTTTTTATGTAGGGCTTATGATTTAGCGCTTGTTTCTTTTTACTCATTATGTAATAAATGTAGACAATTACTCTTAATAAAAATGTAACGCAACCATCTATTTTAAACATTTTCCTAGTTGATATAACAAATGTAATAAACTTTACTGACTCAATAACATGATCTAGACTACTCAGTTATCTGACCTATCTCTATCACTGCCTCCCATTAACAGACCTATCTCTATCATTTAATAATTTATGACATTCAATAATTTATGACATTCAATTATCCAAGTGACATATGACATAAGAATGCAATTCCAATTGCTTTATAAACCCACTAGTGACTAAAAAATAAACACACAATTCTCTCTCAATTTCTTGCTTCAAATCTTTAGACTACATTAAATTATGTCGGGGTCTCTAAATGAGTACGTGACATCATTATTGCAAGATTGAAAAAAGAGGTAGAAGAAGAGATGAGGCTTGCTAAAAACTGCTGATCGAGTTGAATATTATGCTCAGCGAAAGCGCAATCGTGAACTACAAACGGCATATGTTCACTCTATGCCACTTACAAGTCTGAACACTTATGGGTTACATACTCTACTACTGTCCCATGAAGCCGACGAACGTATTATACAAAACTTGACCGTTGCAAGACAAGAGTTGATGTTAAGCTTAACAAGTAAACAACAACTCATTTACAACTACAAGTCAATGTAGATTCTACACATGTTTATCTTCCATGTTCTCCTTCAGTAATGTTCTGTTGTTAAAATCATCAAAATAAAGGTTGGTCGTGTACTGATCTACATGTGATGTGTTATTTGTTGTGACGTTTTTTATGGTTAACAATGAAGTGTTATTTCTTTTATTGTTCTTAATTTTACAAACAAAGTATACATTACCAACGACTACACATCAACACAAATCAACGATTTCCGTTTTAAAATAATAGACAGAAAAACATACTTTAACGTGTACAATATAGTCATTTAATGGTTATTGTAACTTTGAAAACAAATGAATGTTTCAAAAACTCCCTGAAACACTTTAACAAAGCATATCTTGCTTATATTAGCTCTAATCATGTCCATTTTATGTGCGTATAAAAGCCCTCGTCGTGGAGATCACAATCATTCGAAAATCAAATTCGTTAAAAAAATTTTACACATACATAAACAGTCCAGAAGTTGGTGCTCCACAAATATATAAATGTTTCAAAAACTCGCGGACACACTTTAACACATCATATCTTGCTTATATTGGCTCTAATGATGCCAAAATTTTATGCGTTTGATAGCACGCCTCGTAAAGAGCAGAAACCATCAAACAACTACATCGTTAAAGAACTTTTAAAAATGTAAAATCAATCTAGAAATTGACGTTTAATTACTTATTAAAAGAGGGAAAACAAATAAACCTAAAAAGAAAATGGGTTTAGGAAAGAAAATGGAATGAAGTAAGCGTGTAAATTGGATGGACCCCACTCTAAAAGTTCTCCGCTCCATTTTCAACGCGGACAACATTGTCAACGTGGACAACATTGTCAACGCGGACAACATTTTTATAATTTTGCAAAAGCTGACAAGACCAGAGCATTTATGTGGTTCGCTCCATATATGGCGCGGAGAACATTTTTTTTTTAATGTTGGTTTACTAACAAGGTGACACGTGTTGATAATTTGGTCCGCTCCATTATTGGCGCGGAGAACAGAGTTGGTTTCGTAATTTAATTTAAAAAGGGTCTCTCGCAGACAACTCCCTTTCTATAGAGTCTGTAAAACCCGCATGCTTTTACCATGAATAGTACCCTTATAATCGTACGTACATGATTGAAACTTTCCTTTTATAACATGAATACGTGTCACGAACATGAATTACAAGAATTACGTACGTGTTATTACACGATAAATATTAAGTACGTGATAGTTCACGATAATTATTATAGATAATAATTAAATCACGAACATGAAATCATGAGCATAAGAATCACGAACGTATAATTATGTAATTACGTAATTATTATTACGACTACGTATAAGTATATAAGATAACACGAACATTTAAAAATAACGTCACGTAAATACGAGCACAAGAACACGTAATATATTAGAACACGAAAAACTACGGGTTTCCCTTGGTGGGCCCTTGTAGCCGCGGCACACACAAGAAAGGGGGGGCCCAAAAGCCCACTTTTGGTTTTAATTAAAGGAAATTAAACTATAGAGTTTGCATAAAATATTTTTTACAGAAAATTAAAAACCCTAGCTTCCTTTGGAACACATAGCCACGGCACACACATCAAGACAAGGAGGATCCGATTTTGATTTTTGGATCTTTGGTCATTGTTTCGTGTTCGTGTTACTTTCAATCACACGTCAAGGTAAAACATAAAACCTTAATCTTTAATCTTTTTATTTAATTATGCTTTTATGTTAGATCTTTAAAAACAATTAGATAAAACATGATATGGAATTAAATAAACATGGGAAAAGGGTTTGTTTGGCTTGGTTTGTGGTTCGGCAGCCAACCGAGAGTCATACGACTCTCGGTGTCCCTTTTAAGCCACAACCGAGACCCCCCTAAGGGGCTCGGTGTGGGTCTCGGCGCAGCAGCAAGCACCACCGGCTTGCGCCGGTGGCTGTTTGGGTCGGACGGGGGGAAGCAGCGAGGCAGCAGGGGGAGACCACCAGCTTGCGTCGGTGGGATCTCGAAGTTGGCAGCGGCTAGCCACGGCGCATCAGCTGCAGCAGTCGCCGCTGTTGGCAGCGTAGCCACCAGCCACCGCCGCAGCCGCGGCTGTGGGTGGTGGTTGGTGGTGGGCTTTTGGTTCGGGCCGGTTCATGGGTTTACGGGTCCGGTTCACGACATGTTTTAATAAAAATAATACATGGGTTCGGTTTATTCATTTTTACAAGTATTTTTATTTTTACAAGTTAATTAAATTAATTTAACATGTGATACAATTAATTTAATTAAAACATGGACTTAGTTTTATTATTAATAATTAATAATACATGATTTTACCCTAAGTATTTAATTTTGAAATTTAGACTAAAGTAATTAATTAATTATTAAACATGACATATAATTAATTAATTTCCATGACTTAGGTTATATTAATATAAATATTAATACATGTTTTAACCTAAGTATTATATACACTTTAATTTAATTAAATCATGATTATATTTAATTAAATCGTATAGCATATAGTTTATTTAATTAACATGTTATAATTAATAAACTATACTATTAATCACATGACTTAGTATATTTAATCAGTAAAACTTAAGCTTATTCTATTAGCTTAATAATCCAGCTTATTTCTAATTATGGAAACTTTCTATTTCAGGAAACTTACTAATTTTGAAAACTTTCTATTTTAAGAAACTTATCTATTTTAAGCAGTTAATCTATTTTTAGAAACTTTCTATTTTTGGAAACTTTCTATTTTTGGAAACTTTCTATTTTAGGAAACCTGCTATTTTTAGAAAGTTAGTTATTATTACACAACAAGTATAATAATACAAGAAATACAAGTAATACTTAATCAGAATATCCATAATACATGATAAACACAGCATAACGTTAGAATCAGTTAACAAGACATGAACATATAAAACAAGCTAAGACATGATATAAAACCAGTTACGTACTCAATAATCAGAATACTTATACACGTATACTATTTATGTAGCATTAGTGAGATCGAAGTAGGACTCTCTTTCGTTCATCTTCTTCGTTTACTGGACTTAAGGTACGGATTCTCCGTCCTTTCAGTATGGACATTCTTTCCTTATTAGGATTCCCCATATGCAGCCAACTGTTTTCCCAGTATATGTTTTATATGTTTTGATTTGCTTATGTTTAATTAAATGCCTAAGCTATATACATGCATGACCAGTTTCACCTAGTTATGGAGGTACCATAACCATAACACTGGAGGCACCAGTGTTATGACTTAACCACGGCGGAGTGATAGCTCGTGGCATCCCTTTCAGCTTTTGGACATATTATTATGTTATCATGTGGGGCGTATGGGTGCATCCTAGGTTATATGTTTTTAACAGATTATTCAGGTGAATGTGGTGTGTGCCTTTCATCCTTCACAAGGAGTTGATCCCTCCTTTCATCCTTCACAAGGAGTTTCTCATCTGTGGCAGAAGGAATCAAAGGTTAGACATTTCTTTTTCTTTTATAATCATAAACATAATTTATTTTTTTGATAATTCAATCAAACCATCAGTTAATAGCATTCGAATTAAAGGTTAATTAAGATCGAATAATCAATGATGATAGGAATTGTTGGAATTATAATTGACGTTGATGACAATTCAATCAAACCATGTTTTGTTTATGTATCACTAATTGATTAGTTAACTATTAGTTTGTTTGTTAATAGCATTCTATTTTTATGGAAAGTAATTAGTTAATGATAGCTTGTGCCCCATTGGAGGTAATTATACTCGGGTTGCTGATAATCATGAAGATTTTGTTGCGAATCTTTTTTAAATGGCGAAGAATGTTGCATTGAGTAACCCACGTGTATACTTTATGCTAGCTTATACCCATTTATTATGTAATTGCTAGCTCAAACCAATTCCTAATGTAATTGCTAGTCAATGTGAGCAAATGTTTATTTCTTTGTTGCATATAAGATGTGTATCTATATTTACCTAACGCTTATTTGGCCTAGCTTTAAATGTGCAATGAACGATTTGCAATCTTCGTTTAAATTCATTTATTTGTTATAGAGATTATGTTAGTTTTTAGTACCGGTGTCATAAGACTGCTTTGCTCATGATAATATTATTTTAACCATACCTAAACACACTATTACTCAATTCATATTAATGACTTCAAACATGTTATCTTAAGAAAGTGATTAAGTAGAATGTATGCATGTTATATTTTTGTATTTTAACTTTTAATTTTTGTGTTTTGAATCAAGCCTTGAGATGGATACTAGTTGGATGTCTTTATCAAGGGTGACTAAGGAATACGAAAAAGGCTTGGATAAGTTTCTTGATTTTATGTTTGCTAATGAATCTAATAGTGGACACATATTATGTCCGTGCGTCGGATGTCTAAATGGAATATGGGTCGATCGGAAGGATGCTAGTGATCATCTAATATGTGATGGGTTTATCAAAGGTTATCAAATTCTATGTTTAGTGTCCTGACTCGCTACTAGTCCCGTGCCAGATACACAAGATGACATGAATGTAGATACACAAGATGACATGCAACTGGATACACATGATGACATGGAAGGATTGGTGCGTGATGCCTTTCGTATCTCTAATCGGAACAAACGTTCTCGCGAAACGTGCAAAAAAGATGATAAAAATAAAGGTACGCCAAACACCCTTGAAAAAAATTTAATGTTGTATTAGAATAAGCAATTGTGGCTTATTGGCTTATGGTTTTGGGTGAAACCTATTTTTCCTTTGTTTCTTTTTAGTTTTCAGTCTTTTCTTTGCACTTTTTTTACTTTTCGCTTTTCTAGATCATTTATTAGGATTATTTTGTTTTTAAATTTTAGAAAATCCATAAAAAATAGAAAAAGATTTGTAAAAATTTCTGAAAAATATTTTTTAGTCTTTAAATAAAGTATTTTAGGTTTACAACCAAAAAACTTTTGGGTTTTGGTGTTTTTCTTAATTATTTTATTTTCAGGTTATTTAATTAACTTTAATAATTAATATAAATAATTTAAACACTTTCAAAATTTTTGGTTTTCATATTTTTATTAGTTAGGTTTTTTTAGAACATTTTAGGTATTTTTAATAATTTTTTAGGTGAAATTTTTTGTTTCGTCGCGTTTTTACGTTCGTACGTTGAAGCGTTTTCGACCGTTTTTAGCATAATTTGTCTCCATTTTATTTTCTTTCCATCTTTCCAAAAGCGAAATAACTCTTTTCAAATAACGTCTATAATTTTTTTGGCTTAAACACTATATACCTCCTCGAGAACGAACTCGATTATCGATATTTACGTTTTTCACAAAACGTGATACTTAATACTTACCCGCTTTTGTTGCTTTGTTTTTCCTAAAATAAAAGTGTACAAAATTAAAACATCAAAATAAACTGAATCGAAAACCGAATTTGAATTCGATTCGGTTTTCGGGTTGACCCGAATAACCCAAATTTTATCTTCATTAATTTTCTTTTACATTTTTCCTATATTCATGTTACTTGAACCCCAGTTGACCTGAACCCGACTAACACGACCCGCTTCCAACCCCTACTTACAAATAATTATATAAAATCCTCTACAGTTATATAAAAAGGTTAAAAATAATCTTATATGTATATAGGGCTCATCTGGGGCCATGACCGGATCCGACCGAGGATCAAATTGGTCCTGAACCTGAATCAATTTTGGTCAACCAGAATATAAGTCAATTCGAATCGAGTCAAGAAAGGCCAAAAGTACTTTACCTGTACCTGGACCCGAAACTATTTGAATTCGGGTTAGTCGTGTTCATGAAAAAGTTAAAAATAATCTTATATGCATATAGGGCTCAACATCGGGTCAGGACAGGACCGGAAAAAGGATCGAATTGGTCCTAAACCCAAATCGATTCTGGTCAAACGAAATATAAGTCGATTCGAGTTGGGTCAGGAAAGGCCGAAAGTATTGTACCTTGTACCTGAACCCGAATCTATTTGAATTGGGGTTAGTCGGGTTCATGTCAATTTGGGTTGGGTTTGCTCGGGTTTTCGATTTCAGGTTCGTTTAGTTCCGGTAAACCGGAATATAAGTCAAATGATAATAAGTTATAAAATCGCCTATTGTACTGGTTAATATAGATTAGGTTGACCTGACTCGTATTAGCAAAATATTTCCAAACAAAATCCGATCTTATTTAGATAGACGCTCTTATCTTGGAGTCCTTATTATATACACGGAGAAACCATACATACAATTAGTTTCATACATTATTACACAACAAAAGCATACCGACCATTCCTTTCGTATCGTAGGTAAACAGTTGAGCTCAATCGTCATACATTATTACAGTACTCTCTACTTTCTCTCTCTATAATGTCATCTTGGATCCTCCATCACGTATCCCCATCTCGGATCCTCCACCTCGGATCCTCCATCCCATCCTTCATTCCAGAAGGCTCACTCATTAATACTTATGTCACTCACACACTCATATCATACACCTTATATATATACATTCTCTTTATTAGAGTTCTGACTTCCGTCGGAGGGCTTTTGCATCGTGTGCTCCTTCTAATGGGTTTTTTCATGTTGACATATAGTTTCTAAGCTCGGGCAACGAGGAAGATACATGAGAGTCATCCAAATCAATCCGATGGAAAAAATACCTAAAAAATGAATAATATACGTCACGACCAAGATTAGACATATTAATGTAAACTTGATTCATTTTATTAAGGTCAAGTCTACCATACATTTAGATATTTTGTGTGTAACTCGGGATCAACTTAATAGATAACTCTACATGAGCTAAGCCCGATAGCTGATAATAAACAATGCATTTAATCATCCGACTAATAGCCCCTAGTAGTTGAATTAGGAGGTTTCTGGATGTTCAAACGGGATTGAAAGTCAACAAATTGGGCACTATCTTAGGTGAACATATCTACATATTGAAACCGAGAGATAATGTGTTTTACATGGACTTGCCCTGATGCCAGACGGTCATAAATAGATTTATATACATTGATATACTTAGTACGTTGGTTCTATACAAGATTAGTCGAAAGACACATGACACTGACTTTGTCAAATTAAACAAGCGTACTAGTATGCAAAAGAGCATCTGATTCTCACAAAAGGTTACGAACTTAGGCATCGACAACAATAAGAGTAAATTATCTTAAAAAACACAATACCCACTGGGGGATCGTCTGGTGACTCGACAACAAGCCCAATCAACATCCGTGTATATATTGAGGTGAGTGGTATTACTATGACATATGTTTCTATAAAATCTCGTCATTATACATGGGTATACATTTGGGTTTAGACGTTAACTCATATCTAGGGCTGAGCATCGGGCTTGGACCGGACTGGACCGACCTAGACCGGAGCAAAGACTGAAATGGTCTAAAATCTTGGACCGAGACTGGTCCGGTCTAGTTCGATCCACGGTCTGATCTGGTCCTATTAGGCATAATCGAGAGGTTTTTGATAAGATCGAACCGAACCGGATAGAGGACCGGAATGGTCCAAAACCCGGACCGAGGACCAGATCGAAATTATCTATTTTGATTCGAATCGGTTTGGTCCGGGTCATTTTTTGGTATGTCATGTTAAACCCCTATCCATATCTTAAGCTTAAAATGTGACAAATGTATAAAAAACATAAGGACTTATTTTGTTAATTGCAATAATACGTAACTTACCAAATTGGGGGGAATATAAGCCGCCAAATAATTTGGGGAAATTAGAACCTGCTATCAGAAGATTAAAGTGATTTTGGCGGTACAAAATTCAAGGGCTCCACGATCTTCTTCTTCCACCTTTAAGTTTAGGTTTAATTGATTCAATCCAAATGTCAAAAACAAAAACGGTTTGGGGTCCAGAAGTTGAACCTCAAATTGAATCTAGGGTTTCACATTTCTTCAAAATTCGAAGGTAAACTTTCTTTTTCTAGTTTCAGTTCTTAGTATCAGTTTGTTTGATTTGTAAGCTTGGTCAATTTTCCATGAATTGTGTCCAATTATTGTTTAAAGTTTGTGTTGGAATGTGATAAATTGAATCAAATAATTACTTGCAATTGGTATTACTAATTTACTGTTAGTAGTATTCTTAATAATTGTGTTAATAGGTTTTGTTATATGTAAACAATCTTTAGCAATTGACTCATATAAACAACAAGATGTTTTGGTACAATAGAAACTAGACACGTTACATTTTGTTGTTTCAATCTGTATCTATATATGTATTGTAAGAAAAATAATATTTCATTCAATATTATCATCCATAATATGGTACTTGCTTATTCCCTTGCGATGTACCCTGTTCGTTAACCATTCATTCAAGTTCTATCTTATAGTTTAAAATAAAGATGTTCTGATTTCATGTTATATTATACTACTTTGTTAATGATTCTGAGATGTTTTTCTCTTCTAAGTGTTAATCATTTAATCTTTTTTTTGTTAAAAAATTTGTTTGTATTGTTTCTAGTTGGTATTTTTATGATGTGATAGCACAACCAAAAGGCTGCCTTTTGGGGAAAAAAGCACTAATGTTTTGTTGTCGTTTCATCTTCATCTTATAACTTAGGAATGCCGTCAAGGAAGGGTAATCGAGTTACCATCAGAGGTTGTAACAGTAGCCAACAAGCTGAAGATGGGACTGAAGTTGGCTCTAACCAACCTAACAACGCTCAGGGTATGTTTTTTAACTTTTGGTTTGTTTAATTAGTTCCTTAGCTTTACTATATGCTACAATCATAGAGAACAATGGATATGCTGCTTATATTGGTACATGGTTGAAACAAGTATAAAATGGCTATCTCACCACATCCATCAGAATTCAATCATTCTCCATCACCCCAGGACCACTAACTTGTCAATGGGGAACTGGCTGGGTAGGTGTGATATTCGTCGTATCTATGACTTAGCTCACGCCAATTAAAAGAATTTGTTTACATACATTGTAGTATCGGGTTGCGATAAAATATTTAGCAAACACTAATTTTATTAAACACAATACTTTTTTCTGAGTTGCACATACATAGACAAAGATGACAAATCAGAATCATTAAATAAAAAATTTCCACGACAATACTAAATTGTCTAGAGTAACACTTAACAGTACGTTATTCTCCCACTCATGGTAATAACAAAGGCGCTTTGCTATTACCAATTAAAATGTAAGGTGATAAACTAAATGAAAAAAGTAACTAATCTGAGAAAAGTGTTCATTTAGAGTATTTGTATACCATGAATTGTATCCAATCATTGTTTTATGTTTTTACTGGTATGTGATAAACTAAATCAAATAATCATTTGCAATTGGTTGTTTCAATGTGAATCTATACATCTGTTGTTTAAAACTTAATACTTCATTCAATATTATCATCCATAATATAGTACTACTGATTCCAGTTCGTAAAATAAGATATCTTGATTTCATGTTATATTTATACTACTTTGTTAATGGTTCTAAGATTTTTTCTCTATATTTTAGTACATAATTGATAACTGGGTTTTACTCAGTTAAAAATTATCGTTGTACCAATCTCTTCGAATTGAAAAAGGAGTTTAATGTGCGACTCAATCGTTCTTTGGTGGAAACAAATGTTGTGTCGGTGTAGTATAATTAAAAATGTGCAAAACAATTAAAGTAAATGACTTAAAGTAAAATGGCGTTAAAATATTAACTCTAAGTCTAATTAAAATTAAATGGTGCAATGTTTAAAAACGTGGCGGAAAGTAAATTAATTAAATGACTTAAATTAAAAGCGTGACGAGAATTAAAATTAGACAAAACATGAAAATGTAAACTTAGAAAAATAAACAAAGTTAAATAGAGAAAACCAACCTAATCGGAATATATTCCGATCAGACTCACCATCGGAATGAACACAAACTCCCCTATCGGAATGTTGATTGAAAACACCAGATCGGAATGTGTCACTTTTTCAGATCGGAATAACCAAACAACCCTAGATCGGAATATTGTTCAGATCGCAATGAGTCATATCGCAATGCCCAGATCGGAAAGATGCTAAGAAAAATTGGGCAGCACTTCGACTAAGTAAACCTCAAGAGTCGTCGGAATGTGCGATCGCAATGTGCGATCGCAATCCCAGATCGGAATGAGGGTGATGTTACTTCTATCGCAATCCCGGATCGGAATGCAACCCTTGTCCAAACCTGTCACGATCGGAATGTGGAGAATGCACCCGTCGCAATGTGTAGGAACCCTTACTTTCCGATGGAATGCAAATTCGTAATAAGCTCAAATCCAAATAAGCTAATTTTAATAAGCAGTAACAAAGAACTTGAATGAAATGGAAACAAAACGAGACAATAAGCTAAAAAGTTAAAATCTTTCAAAATTTAAAAGACGAAACTTAATGAAATTAAAACTTAAAAAGTAAAACTTTTAAGAAAACTTTGAAATCAATTAAGCTAAATACCAAATAAGCACATAAGATTGTCAAACTTATGGCTATTTCGTATGAAAACTTAAAAAGAAAAGAAAAGACAAAACCTTTAATCAAATAAGCAAATGGATTAAGCAAAACTAGCTTAATCCGAAATTAAGCTGAACCAAAAAGAAGAAAAATAGAATGAGATTGATGAGAAGAAACTTGATCAAATGTAAATAAAGATTAAAGCAACAAAATTAAAAACACTTACTTGAAATTAAATGGTAAATAAGGTGCAAGACAAGGTAATTAAATGGACAAGTAATTAAAGTGCAAGAAAAATAAAGATGGAAGACTAATTGTCACCTTAGCCAACAAAAATGAAATGATAAACTTAATGATCTATATATAGGGGAGGATTAGGAAGCTTCCTCCCCTCATTCGTTTTCTCTTAATTGCATCATTAGGCCCTTCCTTCTTAATCTCTTTGTTAATTGCACCATTAGTCCTTAAGCCTTTAAATATTCTTTAATCTTGAACTTTAATGACTTTTGGCTCGGGATTTCTTTGAACTCGTCTTTTTAATTCTTCAATAAATTAGACTTGAGTTTTTTGGCTTTTGATAAACTTCCGTCTTTTGACTTTTTCTTCGATAAATCTTCAGAATTGGTCTTGGACTTCCGTTCTTTTTGCACTCTTGACTTCTTGACTTCATCTTTCATCTTTTTCTTCAATAAAAGCCCGTAAATGCTGTGTTTTCTCCACTTTTCACAATTACGTCCTAAATCACAACAAAAACACAAACCACGCATAATTCCGACATAAAAGACATAAAATACACGTTTTGGTCCGGTTATTATTGTAATTAAGTGGTAAAAAGGATGGGTGTTTACACACCTATCAAATCCCCTACACTTGACCATTGCAATGTCCTCATGCAATGCATTAGTTACAAAGCACGTTTACATTTTTCATCAAAATCAATCCACCTTGGCCTTTATTAAAGAGATAGAAAATTATAAACATTAAAGTAAAGAAATCAAAAGCATACCTTGGGTTTTGGAAATGTCATGAATAGTCATCATCCTCAAGTTTTCACTTTCTCTAAACCAAGCTTAAAAACGAGATCATTGGTATTATAAGTTAGCAAACTAACACGAACTCATATGGGCCAATTATTCACTTAGACTCCCTTATTCCTAGGTGTATCTCTTATATTTTATTGTTGACTTGAATGATCACGAGGATGCATTGTTGACTTATTTTGATAGTTATTTAGTCCGAAAATAAAGTGAACGATTTAATCAATAGTTAGCTAAAGGACAAAATCTTTTAAAACTGCTTCTCGGGACCTCATAAAGTTCATATCTTGGCATAACTCGCTTCGCGATTTGAGACCTTTCTCGGACCGATATTTGGCAGCGACTTCATACTTCAAACCTTGAGAGACGTTCATGAAATAATTGTCTTCTCTTCATATAGTAATTCTTCACTTGAAGTTTTGAGAGATTCATACTTGGACCACGACTTCTTCATTTTTCTCCAATCTTTATTTTGGACTTTGATATACAACGATCTGCCTCCTTTTTTACTTGGATCTATTTATCCTCATACCTTGTTAGGGTCTTTTCGGATACACTTCTCCATGACTTTTGGGGAGTTTTTGCTTTTCGTCGTGTGTCTCGATCCTTTATATTGATTTTTGATAAATTATTCTTCACATCACTTTTGGAACTTTAGCAACAAAATATAGCCCTCATGCCTTGTTAGGGCCTTTTCGGACTCGCCAATCTTCGCATCCCGCTTCAATAAGTTATGCCTTGGCTATGAACTCTAATCCATACCGAGCAACTTTTAAACGATCTTGGGCTAGAAGCTAAGTAACTTTTCAAATCGTACAACCTTATTTATTGCAGATAAATTTATTAACAGGCGATGGGAGAATAGGCTTATAATTAACTCACATAAATTCCCGAAAGAATACCGAACTTATAATTGGCTCTATCATCTCTCGTTCTCCACAGTTTAAAATCTCAAGTAATGAGACTCGTGGATTCTTAGCCTATTAATTCAAAGTTTTGGGTTTTCGAGTCGCCTATAGGATCTTGCAAATTCTTAGACTTTTTCAAGTTTAGAAATTCGCGTTTTAAAGTTCCCTTGATAAACGACTCTCTAGGATCAATTATAGGAACTTGCGAAAAGTTCTTGTTCTTAACCCGTGAGAGTTAAGACTTTCGCGTTTTATAGCTCCCTATATAAAAGCCTAGCAAAACTTGACTTAAACACGTTAAGGATACTAGCTAGAGTAAACTTAGATAAGTAAACTCGGGTTGAGTCAAAAGATTCACAACGTTTGAAAATTAAAACCACTTTATTAAACATTTATTCTAGCAAAGAAAGAAAATAACTATACAAAGGGCAAAACTAATAGGCCAAAATAGATCAAAAATTTTGAAAAATGTCGAAAAATTGATTTTCCAGTTAAAATGAGGACAAATACAAGGAAAAGAGCCACTTAACTTCGATAGAAGTCCCCCCTACACTTAAGATAAACATTGTCCTTAATGTTTAAGCATGTGGGAGTAAACTCCCCTACACTTAGGACATTGTGCACTTTGTTTAAATCTTGCTAAGGAAGAGACAACTAAAGAGATTCCTATTTTAATATTGAGAAAATATAAAATAGTGAATCGAAAAGAGTTTAGGATAGAACCGGGAAGAAGTGGACACGGAATCACGGGTCGTCAAGAATCATCAAGAGTGTGTCTTTGAAGCTCGAATCCCTGATTAAGAGAGGAGAGGAAATAGCAAACCAAAAGGGTCTCCCCTACACTTATGATAAAGAAAGCTAAAAGATAGATGCATGGGTTGCCTCCCAAGAAGCGCTTGATTTTTGAATACCGAGTCGTGAGCCTGACTCGACCTAGATCATCACAGGAAGAAGCATGAAACATATCCACCAGGATCAAAGACATAGTTTTCGTCCATCAAATAGCACAAGCTTAAGGCGAACAAGGCAAGCCAAAGAAGAGTAGGCAAGGTTCCCTTAAGTAGCGATGGAGCACGGTGGAAGCAAGGGTGAAGTGGTGCAAGCAGATTTCCATAAGTTCCAAAGATATTTCCTTTTATTTCATCAGGTGGATACTGAGATGGTTGCAGAATATCGATACCGGGGTCGAACACCTTTTCCTTTAGGGGAAAATAGCACTCAGGCTCAGCAGAGTGTGAAGAAGATCTGCGAAGAAGCACAACCTCGTCCTCAGAAGGGGGACAAAGAGGTGTTAACTCGTACGTGCTGCGGATATCGGTGTCGACCGGTTTCTTCTCCTTTGAAAGAATGTTCTTCAAATCCAAAGTAGGATCAAGACGATAATCTTCAAAATCAAAAGGAGGAGCATCACTCTCATGAGGGAAGTATGTGTTGAGAAACGTAGAGAAATCTTCCTCAAATGAGTAATCGTCCAAAGTAGGATCGAGTGATGGCGGAGGATCTTCATCATGTGAAGAATCGCTCGAAAGAGTATCAGCCTCATCAAAATCATCATATGTGGGCAGCTCGGGATACTCGGAGGTACAATCATCAAAATCATCCGAATCTGAGCTAGACTCATCATCATAAGCATCAAAGATCGGTGGAGAATCATAAATGGGTGAAGGTTCCAAATTGGAGCGAGAATCATCCACATCATCAAGAAAGAGTGGATTATCAATGCAAGAGTCAAATAGAGGATTGTTGTAGAAGACAAAATCATCGAGCACATTAATCATATTCACTGATTCTCTGCCGCCAAAGGATTTACTTGTGAGCTTTCCCATTTTAAACACTTGTGCATCATCCTCGACTCTTAAGATTAACTCACCTTCGGCCACATCCACTAAAGCTCGTCCGGTTCTCAAGAATGGCTGACCAAGTATTAAAGGAATACGAGGGTCCATTTCATAATCAACAACGACAAAATCGACCGGGAAAGTAAATGTGCCAACTTTAATAAACACGTATTCGGCTATACCAACGGGGTAAGCGAGAGTGTGATTTGCAAGTTCAAGAGTCATCTTTGTTGGAGTGAGGTCGGGTAATGATAGTGTTTTCCAAACACTCAAAGGCATAAGATTAATACTAGCCCCGAGATCAGCAAGGGCAGTAAATTCTTTAGTTTTGTTGAAAACGCACGGCAACACAAAACGACCGGGATCTCCAAGCTTTTCCGGAAGTTCTTTAAGAATAACTGCAGAGCAGTTTTCATTTAAGCGTGTGTTGGCGAGCTCAATCAACTTTTCCTTCTTGTTAAGCAATTCCTTGAATGCTTTGACAAATTTAGGCATGTGGACCAGTGCTTCGAGAAAGCTAATGTTGAAGTTCATTTGAGAGATCATCTTCACATAGCGTGACACTTCAGAGTCATCCTTGGTTAGCATTTTGGTCTTGCCTAAACGAGAAGGATAAGGGATATTGGGTTTGGGTGGTGAAGGTGTAGAAGGTGTAGCAGGTAAAGGTTGAGATGTTGAAGGGTCCTTCCTAGGTACATCGTCATGACGAGGCGGAGACGGTAATGGTGCACTAATACTAGGTGTAGGAGGAGTAGGGATAAATGGTGGTGGAGGAGGTGTAGATGATGGGGGCGGGATTGGTGGATCGACAATGGTAATTCCACTACGAGTAGTAATAGCACTCACATTTGCTCGCGGATTGGTGACGGTGTTTGAAGGTAGAGAACTCGAAGTAGAAGGTTGAGCTGCGGGCAAGAAACTAGCAAGCATATTCTTCAAATCAGTCGTTTGATTGCTGAAGGATGATTGAATATTATCTCGAAGCTCGGATCTTATCTCATTTCCTTGCTTGGTAATATCTCCTTTAAGATTGATAATTTGGCTCTGTAGATTCTTGATTTGCTCACCTTGGGTTCTCATGATGGCTTCAACATCGGGGTTAATGGGTGGGGTTTGTTGAGCGGGTGGGTGATAAGGATTAGAAGCTCTTGGTGGGATTTGTTTGCTTCTATTGTAGTTGTTGGCGGGGTTTTGGTTTTGAGGAGAAAAACCGGGTGAAAGGTAGTTGTTTGACCGGTAACTCAACAAATTTCTATCCCCTTGTTGTCGAGCTTGGTAATTTTCCGGTGAATAATTACCGTAAGCTGCATACACATTTTTCGGATTTCCTTGAGTATAAGGACAATCGGTGTATGAGTGAGGACCGCCGCATGTTTCACAAGAAGGTGCAACCGCTTTAACTTGTTGTTGTTGTTGGTTTGAAGCGAGAAGCGTGATACTTTTGCTCATTTCAGTCATCATGCGGGTGAGTTCGGTCATATTAGGGTTTGCTGAGGTGGAAGAAACATTGACTCTCGGGTTGTTCCTTGAAGAAGCAGAGGAATCCCAGTTTTTATGGTGAGTAGTCATGTTCTCAATAAGCTCTCTACACTCCTCGGGTCTCCTTTTCATAAATGTGCCACCGGCGGCTGCATTAATCGTATCACGATCTCGAAAAGTCAAACCGTTGTAGAAAGTATCTATTAAGGTCACAGGTAGCATATTGTGGTTTGGACAACGATCAATCAAGACATTATATCTTTCCCAAGCATCAAAAAGAGATTCATCGGGATCTTGCATGAAACCATTGATTTGATTGCGAAGGCTCGTGACCATGGATGGTGGAAAGTAGCGCGACAAAAAGCGTTGAGTCATGTCATCCCAAGTATGAATAGAATTCTTCGGGAGACGATCAAACCATTTCTCGGCATGATGCGATAGAGTATGTGGGAAGAGTTGTAGGCGTAGAACATCCATTGTGGCATCGGGCAACTTCATGCTTTGGGTGATTGTAATGAACTTGTCGAGGTGTTTGTTGGCATCATCATCAGTCAATCCACGGAATGGGTTAGTTTGCACTTGCTGAATCATGTGGTTCTTCAACGAAAACTCAGGAGCGTTGATTTGCATCGGCGCAATCGGTCCTCCTCGTCCAAACATGGTAGGTTGACAAAGCTCCTCCATTGTCCGAAGATCGGGCTGTGGAAGAACATTGTTGTTATTGTTCAGGTGCGGTGGATTATTGTTGTTGTTAACACCTAACATAGCTAAATCTTCTTGAGTCTCGGGCTCTTGATAATTAGAAGATCTAGTACGCATACACCTGAAAATGCAAAAGAAAAAGAAACCAAACACAAAGACAATATATATACACAATAAAAATAAAATCTTTTTGGATTTTTGAAATTTTTAATTTTTATGGAATTTTAACAATTTTTAATTTTTTTGAATTTTTTATGCAAGAAAATAACGCTCACAAGTGAACGGATCGCATAAAGCAACGCGTCTCTCACATAAAACCGCTAATCTTTACGAAAAGATCCGGCAGCGGCGCCATTTGATAACTGGGTTTTACTCAGTTAAAAATTATCGTTGTACCAATCTCTTCGAATTGAAAAAGGAGTTTAATGTGCGACTCAATCGTTCTTTGGTGGAAACAAATGTTGTGTCGGTGTAGTATAATTAAAAATGTGCAAAACAATTAAAGTAAATGACTTAAAGTAAAATGGCGTTAAAATATTAACTCTAAGTCTAATTAAAATTAAATGGTGCAATGTTTAAAAACGTGGCGGAAAGTAAATTAATTAAATGACTTAAATTAAAAGCGTGACGAGAATTAAAATTAGACAAAACATGAAAATGTAAACTTAGAAAAATAAACAAAGTTAAATAGAGAAAACCAACCTAATCGGAATATATTCCGATCAGACTCACCATCGGAATGAACACAAACTCCCCTATCGGAATGTTGATTGAAAACACCAGATCGGAATGTGTCACTTTTTCAGATCGGAATAACCAAACAACCCCAGATCGGAATATTATTCAGATCGCAATGAGTCAGATCGCAATGCCCAGATCGGAAAGATGCTAAGAAAAATTGGGCAGCACTTCGACTAAGTAAACCTCAAGAGCCGTCGGAATGTGCGATCGCAATCCCAGATCGGAATGAGGGTGATGTTACTTCTATCGCAATCCCGGATCGGAATGCAACCCTTTGTCCAAACCTGTCACGATCGGAATGTGGAGAATGCACCCGTCGCAATGTGTAGGAACCCTTACTTTCCGATGGAATGCAAATTCGTAATAAGCTCAAATCCAAATAAGCTAATTCTAATAAGCAGTACAAAGAACTTGAATGAAATGGAAACAAAACGAGACAATAAGCTAAAAAGTTAAAATCTTTCAAAATTTAAAAGACGAAACTTAATGAAATTAAAACTTAAAAAGTAAAACTTTTAAGAAAACTTTGAAATCAATTAAGCTAAATACCAAATAAGCACATAAGATTGTCAAACTTATGGCTATTTCGTATGAAAACTTAAACAGAAAAGAAAAGACAAAACCTTTAATCAAATAAGCAAATGGATTAAGCAAAAGCTAGCTTAATCCGAAATTAAGCCGAACCAAAAAGAAGAAAAGTAGAATGAGATTGATGAGAAGAAACTTGATCAAATGTAAATAAAGATTAAAGCAACAAAATTAAAAACACTTACTTGAAATTAAATGGTAAATAAGGTGCAAAACAAGGTAATTAAATGGACAAGTAATTAAAGTGCAAGAAAAATAAAGATGGAAGACTAATTGTCACCTTAGCCAACAAAAATGAAATGATAAACTTAATGATCTATATATAGGGGAGGATTAGGAAGCTTCCTCCCCTCCTTCATTTTCTCTTAATTGCATCATTAGGCCATTCCTTCTTAATCTCTTTGTTAATTGCACCATTAGTCCTTAAGCTTTTAAATCTTCTTTAATCTTGGACTTTAATGACTTTTGGCTCGGGATTTCTTTGAACTCGTCTTTTTAATTCTTCAATAAATTAGACTTGAGTTTTTCGGCTTTTGATAAACTTCCGTCTTTTGACTTTTTCTTCGATAAATCTTAAGAATTGGTCTTGGACTTCCGTTCTTTTTGCACTCTTGACTTCTTGACTTCATCTTTCATCTTTTTCTTCAATAAAAGCCCGTAAATGTCGTGTTTTCTCCACTTTTCACAATTGCGTCCTAAATCACAACAAAAACACAAACCACGCATAATTCCGACATAAAAGACATAAAATACACGTTTTGGTCCGGTTATTATTGTAATTAAGTGGTAAAAAGGATGGGTGTTTACACACCTATCAATAATAGTGTCTCCTAAATCAAAACTAATTTTAAAAAATCTTCCAAGTGTTCATCATTTACTCATTTTTTGATAATAAATTTAGTTGTATTGTATCAAGTTTGTATTTTTATGATGTGCTAGCACAACCAAAGGTTGCTTTTTTCTCGAAAAAAAGTACTAACGTTTGTTGTCTTTTCATGTGCCTCTTATACCTTAGGAATGCCGTCAAGGAGAGTTACCACCGTAGGTCGTAACGATAGCCAACAAGCTGAAGATCTGACTGAAAGCGGCTCTAACCAACCGAACAGTGCTCAAGGTATGTTTCTTTTTCCTTTTGGCTTGTTTAACTGGTTCAATATAGATTATGTAGCTTACTGTAGCTATAATAATTTCCCCTTAGCTATTTATGTCAGACATCCAAGTCGACTTTCAGTGGAAGGGATAATAACATTGATTAATATGGAATCAGAAAAATGTCAGGTTACGAATGGGACTAAACGGATAGTTTTCTGTATGCCATTTTTCTGCAGATTTTCTGTAGCAGTAGCTGGTAAAAAAATAAGGCGTTTCAAGTAGCTTAGTAATTTGGAAGTGAATAAACGACGTATTAAGTAACGAGTCAATACAGTTAACTCGTTAAAATGATATTTTGGAAGACTTTTGAACCTCGACATGTTTTCACTTTAACTTTAAAATTTACACCCTTTGGTATGTTAGAGATAAAATAAAACTAGAAAGCACCCATTCATTATTAAATGGGCTGAAATTTCCATATAATTTTATGCAAAAAACAACGTAGTTGAGAGTTGTGTGGTGCCTGACTAGATAATTTTAGCTAGTTATAACATTACAACAAATGAAGACAAAATAAATCTTAAGGAAAATGAAACATAGTATGTAGACATGTAACATGTTTGAATTGAAGTTGTGATTTAGTGTCGAAGCCTTGTAAAATTTCCTTGGATTTTATCTTTTGTTATAAAAGTTGCATTTTTGGTAAACAAATACTAACGTGTTCTTGTCTTTCATATGTATATTATGACTTAGCAATGCCTTCGAGGAGGCATAATGGAGTTAGCATAAGAGGTCGTAACAATAGCCAACTTGAAGATATGATTGAAGTTGGCTCTAACCAACCTAACAACACTCGAGGTATGTTTTTTTGTTTTGGCTTATTTAATTGGTTCACTATAGTTGTTAGGTTGTTAGGATATTGCTTTTAATTTCAATACTTGTTTACAGTTCTAGGGAATGCACAGAAAAGAGTTAGAGGTCCGGCATCTTTGGACCATAACTGAAGAAGATCGTATTAGCGTTCAATTCAATGAATATGGGCAACCCGTTGATGAAACAACCAGCACATTAACCCATTTCATAGGATCGCTTGCGAGGAGTGGGAAGTATTGCAAGCTTCACAAATCATGGAATAAAGTTAATAATCCTAAGAAACAGATCTTGCTAGACACCGTGAATGTATGTTTTAAAAAATTGCATATCTAACTGATTAAGATAAAAACTTCATGTGACATACATTTTTTTTCAGGACAAATTTGATCTCCCCTGGTTCTGATGACTGGATTTTGAAATCTTTTGGGAGAAAAGTGAAAAACTGGAGGGCGAGAGTTAAAAATGACTACTTTGATCCGACTTTGCCATTTAAGGAACAAATTACCATCAAGCCAAAATGAGTGCACGCATCTCAGTGGAAGAGACTCGTCAAGTATTGGAATAAGGGAAAATCAAAGGTATTTAAAAAGTTTCAGCTTCAATTACAAAGTTTTATTCTTGGTTTAACTCCTTATTTTTTCACTGCAGCGACTGAGTGAAT